>PVKP010020996.1:0-39853 GCA_004027715.1 Plecturocebus donacophilus
CCCCCCCGGCCACCCCCCCCCACCCCGCCATGAGGGATGTGGCCGCTTCACCCTCCCTGCAGTGGGGCTCCTGAGGCCTGCTTTGTTCCCGGAGCTTCTGAACACGGCACTCGGGCGTGGTGCCTGGGGACCCAGGTATTGATTTTCCCTCCACCGAGTTTGCAGAGAAGCTCCGCTCAGTCCTCTGGTTGCTGAGGGCGGCCCAAGCTCAGTCCCTGCGCCTCCGCCCCTCCACGCCCTCCTCCTTCCTCTCTGGAGGCCGCGGCTTCCCCACCCCTCAGCCTCACGGCGCCGTCCTTCGGGGTTCAGCCCGGGCACCGCCCTCTCCAGGAAGCCCTGCCTAGCCCTCGCTCCATGGGCTCCATCCCCACACCTAGCGGCGTTGTCGCAACTTGGTTGGGCCCTGTAACTGCGAGCTCTGCACAGAGGAAGGAGGGATTCTTCCTGCTCCTGCTCCGCCTGTCTTTCCTAATTAGGCACTGAGTTCACTGATAACTCTTCAGCCAATAACCCAGTTTGCATCCTGCTGGTAAACCGTTACGTCTCCATGCTTCCTTTCAAAAGAGGACGCAGCTGTCACGAGCCAGAATCTAAAGCCCATGGTTGGGACGCGTGGCCAGAGTTGTTTCTAAGTGCCATATCTGAGGTGAGGGCGCAAATCCAGGGACACACAACCTATAGATGTGACTGGCCTTACCTCCCTTATGACGAGGAGAGGGAAGACGCAGGGGAGTGGGCTCGGCGCCCAGGTTCTGGGGCTGTTTGTTTCCGCAGCATAACGCAGCCTATCCTGACATCCTTGGTCAGATAGGGTGGCAGCCAGTCTCGTCTTTATATAGATGAGGAGGCCCGGACACAGAGACACAGGGCAGCACACCCAGCTTCGCAGCACTCACCAATCAGTCATTCAACAAGTATTTATCAAGCACATACTACATCAGGCATGTTCTGGGACCTGAGAATACAATGATGAACAAAGTCAAAAGTCCCTGTCCTCAGGCAGCTTATAGTCACCTGGGGGAAAAGCAGACAGCAAGCACAAAAGCAACAGACGCAGAGAATGTTTTCATACCACTTAAGAAGAAAATGCAGTCAGGGGCTGGAGGCCTGGAGAGTGTGTGCCATTTTAGATGGGGTAGTCAGGAGAGGCCTCTCTGAGGAGGTGGCATTTGTGCAGAAACTAGAAGGAAGTAAAAGGGTGAGCCACCTGGATTTCTGGGGAGAGTGGTCCAGGCAGCAGCGACAGCAAGTGCAAAGGCCCTGAGGTGGGTATCTATTTGGATCCTGAATGCTGAGGCTGGAACCAAGACCTGAGGGTCTCTCTCTCTTAATCTCCAGCAGCTAGAAAGGACTATGTTGAACCAGCTGAAAGGGAAACAAGGCAGACAGGCTGCCCTGGGGCCTCCTCCCTTTGAGTCCCCACAACCTGCAGCCCCAGAACTCCTGTGCCAGTCCTGGCCGCTCCCCCTGGCTAACTGGTAGCCATGCTGCTGCTGCCTGCCAGGAATCCATAGCACCGCCTTATTTGCAGGCCAGGTCCCCTGATGTGATGTGAGAGGGAGGAGGGGACTCTGAAGGTAGGTGCTCCACCCCCAAGCCCTGGGAACTGCTGGTTAATGAGGTCTCTGCAGCAAGCTGGGAGCGCGGCCAAAGGCACTGCAGAGGGCTACAGGAGGGGAAGCCCCAGGGACTTCTAAAATGATGTCCAGGGCCAGGTTAACCACGAGGCCACAGAACCAGGCTACCCGGGGTTGAATCCTGGCTCTGTCGCCCACTAACTGCCCACCATGAGCGAGTGAGTTTCCCTGTAGGTGATAAGATGGTGATGATAATAACAGGTTAGTGTGAGGATTAAATGAGATAAGTTCTGCAAGGTGCTTAGCCTATGACAAGTGCTATAAAAGTGTTTTTTAAATAAAAAGGAAAGTGCTTAGTAAAATGTATTTTAAAATCACTCTCTCCCATGAAATTGTATTTAAAATGTTCGGGAGGAAAAGGGTTTGTCCCCTTTAAGAACAACCTGGCAAGAAACTGCTTCTGTCAGCACAAAATCAGTGTTTGGGAAATAAAGCAGGAGTCACCGGGGGTTTAATTCGTTCCTTTTAGCACTTAGAGCCCATCCGGAAGTCTGTGCAAATAGGAAGAGTGGGCAGCCTGGGACAGGCCAGCCCTCTGGTTTGGGGCACCAGCCACTTGCCTATTCCAGCTTTCTGGACAGACATCACCTTTCTCTTTTCATCTCTTTGTTGCTAAGGTGCACTTTCAATTTGCCCTTAAAAGGGACAAAAGTGTGCCTGGCACAGAGGGCCTCATGGGTCTGACCCTCTCTGGTTCTGTGTCCACATTGGTGAGATCAGTCTTCCCTTGAGGGCAAAACAAATGCCACTATTATTTATCGAGCACGTAATAGGTGCCCTGTAATGTACATTCTTCACTCCTCACGTGTGTTCTTCATGCTGAGACCACACTCCCATTGCACAACTAGGAAAACTGAAGCTCTGGGAGGTTAGACGACTGCTCTGCGCAACTCCTGGCTCAGAGGTCTCCTCCCACCGAGCAGGCTTTCCTCAGGAGGGGCGCAGGGGTAGGTCTGTGGCTGGGGGCCTCGTTGCCCGCTTGCCTCCTTAGCTCCTCAGATCTCTCTACCTGCCCCCTCCTCCCTCGTGCCTTGTGCCTGAGTTTCCCCTGAAGTGCTGCGGCTACATAGCGAACTCCCTACAGCAGTCACAGGAATAGAAGTTAATGTCCACCCAGTGCCGGAGTGCAGTGGGGTTTAGAAGATGAGCCAAGATGCCGGGAGAAATTAGGAGCTACCTTCATAGATGAAGAGGTGTGCCATGTTCCTGGACTGGAAGACTGAGTATTGGTAGGATGTCAGTTCTCCCCAAAATGATCTGTAGTTTCAACAAAATCCCAGTCACAATGCCAGCAGGTTTCTGTGGAAATTGACAAGCCTATTTATTCTAAAATGCATGTGAAAATGAAAAGAACCTAAAATAGCCCAGACAATCAGGAAGAACAAAGATGTATGACTTAAATTACCTGATTTTAAAACTTTCTATAAAGCTACAGCAATTAAGACGCTGGGATGTTGGGTTAAGGGTAGACAAATAGACCAATAAGAGAGGTTATAGAGAATCCAAAAATAGACCCATATATGTGGGTCAATTGATTTGCAACAAAGATACCACTGCAACTCTTCCATCCATGATGCTGGGTCAGTTGATCAACTGGATCACGGAGAAGGACATGAGGCTCGAGGCCACCTCATGGCGTAAATAAAAATTCTAAGTAGGGCACAGATCTACATGTAAATGATAAAACAATAAGACATCTAGACAACGATTATAAGATAGTATTTTCATGACCTTGGGGTAGGCAAATATTTTTGAAACACAGAAAATACTAACTACAGAGGAAACAATTGATAACTTGGGGTTCATTGAAATATAAAACATCCGTTCATCAAAAGATACCATTAAGAGAGCAAAAATAAGCCACAGAGTGGGAGAAGATATCTACCCACACACGCATCTGACAAAAACTCAGATCCAGAATATATAAAGAGTTCCTACAAATCAAAAAGGAAAAAACAACACACTCAAAAATGACCAAAAGACTTTAAGAGGCACATCATAAAGCAAGGTATCCAAATTTTCAATAGGCTATGAAAAAGTGCTCAACATCTTTGGTCACCAGTGATGGAAAATGCAAATTAAGGCCAAAATACGAGACCACAGTACAGCCATTAGAATGACTAAAAAGAGAAAGACTGACAACACCAAGTACTGGTGACGATGTAGAGCAAGTAGTACTCTTATACACTGCTAGGAGAATATAAATGGATACAACCACTTGGGAAAGCAACTTGCCTTTGTCTAGTAAACCTAAACATACGTCAAATATATGGCTCAGCAATTCCATTCCTAAACATTACTCAAGAGAAATCAAAACATATGTTTACAAAAAGACATATGCAAGAATGTTCACAGAAACTTTACTCAGAATAGGCCAAAACTGGAAGGAACCTAAATCTGTATCAAAGGGAGATTAAATAATCATACAGTGGAATACTACTCAGCAATAAAAATAAACAGACTACTCATATATGCAGCGACATGGATGCATCTCACAAATATTATACTGAAGCAATCCAGACACAAAATCATACACAGTTAACTCTTAGGGAGGTTAGGATTTTGTTTTTGTTTTTGAGATGGTCTCACGCTGTTGACCAGGCTAAAGTGCAGCGGTGCCATCCTAGCTCACACTGCATCCTATACTTCCCAGGCTCAAGGGATCCTCCTGCCGCAGCCTCCTGAATAGCTGGGACTACAGGTGTGTTACATCCAGGTTCTTGGCATTTTTAACAAATAATTGAACAAAATGCACAAACAAAGCAAGGAAAGCAGAAATTTACTGAAACAAAAGTACACTCCACAAAGTAGGACTGGGCTTGAGCAGGCACCTGAAGAGTGCTAGTTACAGAATTTTCTGGGGTTTAAATACCCTCTAGAGGTTTCTGATTGGTTACTTGATGTACACCCTATGTAAATAAAGTAGTGGCCTGCAACCTGTCTGATTGGTTTGTGGAAAGCAACCAATCAGAGTCTGAAGTAAAGTTACAAAGTTACACTCCTATGCATATGAAGACTAGGCCCATGGCCACTCTGAATGGGTGTGGGAGGGGACCAACCAGAAGTACTTTCAATTTCTCATCTGCCATGCAGAAAAGGAGGAGAGGTTACAAAGGCAGTAGCCTCTGGTCCTTTTGTTGGGTGTGGAAAGTTGAGGTTTTCCTTTTGATTCGGTTCTAGGATGTCAGCATGAGCTGGACTTAGGTTTCCTGGCTCTAGACCCTATTCTCCTGCCTCAGGTGCATGCCATGATCCCCCACTAATTTTTTTAATTTTTTTGTAGAGATGAGGTCTCACTATGTTGCCCAGGCTGGTTTCAAACTCCTGGGCTCAAACAGTTCTCCTAACTCAGCCTCCCAGAATGCTAGGGTTACAGGTATGAGCCACCGCACCCAACCAGGGAGTTTAATTATTGACTAGGAGGGGACATGAGGAAACTTTCTGAAATTCTGCAAATGTTCTATACTGTGATTTGAATAATGGTTATGTGGGTGTATACAGGTGTAAAAATTCATGAGGTGGTAGACTTGGTATTTGTGCACTTTATGTAATATAACTTTTTTATTTTGAGACGGTGTCTTGCTCTGTCTTCCCAGGCTGGAGTGCAGTGGTGCAATCACGACTCACTGCAGCCTGACTTCCTGACTTCAGCCTCCCAAGTAGCTGGGGCTGTACGCCATCATGCCACTAATGTTTGTATTTTTTGTAGACATGGGATTTTGCCATGTTGCTCAGCCTGGTCTCAAACTCCTGAGCTGAATGGATCTGTCTGGCTCAGCCTCCCACAGTGCTGGCATTACAGGTGTGAGCCACTGTGCCTGGTCAATATGTTACAATTCGATTTTTTAAAATAATAATTAACAAGAAAGGAGAGAAGCTATAGATGCTAAGGCTCCCAGGGCTCAGATTCTCTTCCCCAGAGTTCAGGGAAGCCCAGGCAAACCTGAGAGCAGAGGAGGGTATGTGCCTCTGATGACGCCTTAGCCCTATTCCACCCACCCTCCATTCACAAGAAATGGCAAACGGCTCTGAAATCAGAGAAAGACTATTAAGTGTTCCATCTGGTGCATAGCTCTGGGCTATCTGATCCTGATGGGCTTCTGCTTTTCACTGCCTCTAAGCTCGTTTACAACTTGGTAAATTGCACAAAACTGAGGGTAAAGCAAAAGGTTCTTGTCCATAGAAATGCTCCTGAAGTTTGTCCGATGGAAGTGCCATTGGCATTGGCTTGTAGATATGGCCTGTTTTTCGTCTGCGTGCAACGTCATTTCCTGGCAGACTGTAATGCATCTGCTCTTCGGACTCTCCTTTGAACTGGTTGTAACATCTTCCTGGTTCCCTCATTACACAGTAAGGTAAAGTCTTTGACATGTATTAGTTTTGTACTCGCATGAAAGTCATAATCTCTTTAACATTTTCTTACCCCAATTCCCTTTCTACCTCCTTCTCGAGATGTTTCAATGTCTATTTCACACAGGGTCAGCAATGCTACAGCTCCCCCACTGGGGACTACTCAGAGAAGCTGAGTTCCCTCTGCCTTGGGGGAAACAAGTTTTGTTTTTGTTTTTGTTTTTGTTTTGTGAGACAGAGTCTCGCTGTCACCCAGGCTGGAGTGCAGTGGTGCGATCTTGGCTCGCTGAAACCTCTGCCTCCCGGGTTCAAGCAATTCTCCTGTCTCAGCCTCCTGAGTAGCTGGGATTACAGGCACATGCCACCATGCCCAGCTAATTTTTTGTATTTTTAGTAGAGACAGGGTTTCACTGTGTTAGCCAGGATGGTCTCAATCTCCTGACCTTGTGGTCCACCCACCTTGGCCTCCCAAACTGCTGGGATTACAGGCCTGAGCCACCGCGCCAGGCCACAAGTTTTGCATATTTACAGACACTGACAGCCTCTCCCACACACCCTTTCTAACAGAGGAGTCCCTAGATTGTGATTTTGGCGAAGGCCAAAGACTTATGGGTCCTGCTAAGTATGTGTCGAAGTATTTCTGCCTGTCCCGATATCTTTGTCCCTCCAAACTGCCTGGCCTCAAGGTGGCCCACAGAGGGAAGGAAGGGGAGGGGCTTTGAGAGGAGGCCAAGAGGGAAGGTGACTCACCCGGCCCTTGGTTCAAAGAGCTGACTGTGTGGAGACAGAGGAAGTGGGACTGACCCCCCTGTTGAGGCAGAGCCTGGGGAGCCCTGGCGGGCTTAGGGAGGCCGTGAGACCCGAGCACCATCCTGAATCTTCAAAGACAGCTTTTTTCAAGGAGAGACACTGGGCAATTGCTGTGCCAGGCTGAGCACACAAAATCAATGGTGGCTGCTAATGGAGGGTCTGCTGCCACCACGGGTGCTAGGCTGCCACCAGGGTGCTGCCCTGGGCACTCCGGTTTCTCCAGCTCCAGAGACTGCTTCTTCCAAAACCCAGGCTAAGTCCACCATCCCTCCTCCCATCCCCACTTCTCCCAGCCCTACATGCCCATAAAGGGCCTCCCTGGAGATCAGAGCAAAAGCCAGAGGCTTCAGAGGCAGTGAGAGGGCTTGAGGAAGAACTGAGGGAGTACAGGGGGCTGAGGGGGTGACCTTCAGGAGGCAGAGAGGCAGAGGCAGAGAGCAGCTGTGGATGGGAACAGGGGTCACAGCCCTGCCCCCACACGTGTCCTGCTTCCCAAAGCCTAGAGCTCAGAAGGAAACCCCTGGAGACTCTCGCCTGTTTTGCCCTTTCGGCCCAGCAGTAACTGGAAGGAGCAGCTGCAGGAGGCCAGGACCTCCTGGGCTGAGGCTGCTCTCAGAGGACAGAGGGAAAAGGAGAGACCAAGGCTGCGGACAGGGCCTGTCCCCTCCCCTAAAACTACCACGTAAGGGTCATTCGGCTGGACACCAGTAGCTCAGACCTCAGCATTCCGGGAGGCCAAGGCAGGAAGATCACTTGAGCCCAGGAGTTCAAGACCAGCTTGGGCAACATGGTGAAACCCTGTCTCTACAAAAAAAATGCACACCAAAACTAGCCAGGCATGGTGGCACACACTTGTAGTCCCAGCTACTCTGGAAGCTGAGGTGGGAGGATCGCTTGAGCCCAGGAGTTCAACACGGCAGTGAGCCGTGATCCCACCACTGCTCTCTAGCCTGAGCAACACTCTGTCTCAAAAAATAAATAAATAAAAGAGCTGACACTGGTAAGACACAGCTAGTAAGTGATGGAGACAGGATTCAGACTCAAGTACCCAGCCTGGCCTAGTTTCTGATTTCTGTCATTTGAGAATGTGGGGGCCCCGATCATCACTGAATGCTCCACAGGTGTTTACGCAGGACCCACAAGTCTTTGGCCTTCACCAAGATCACAGTCTAGGGACTTCTCTGCTAGGAAGAGTGTGGGGAGAGGGGAAGAGATTACTCACGTCGTCTTTGTCTCACATTGTCTCTATAAACACTCAAAACTTGTTTCCCGCAAGCAACGTAGCGAGAGTTGAAAATCTTTCTCTGTTGTCTCAAGCATGGCCCTTGCTCAGCCTCAGCCTCACCCTAATCCTGAGGGAGGTATTCGTATTGCTTTTAGAGAGGACAAAATGAGGACCTTGCTCAAGGTCTCACGGCAAGGAGAGGGCAGATCCGGGATTTGAACCCCGGGCACGATGGGGGCCTTTCAAACCCCAGGGCCACGCAATAACCACATCTGGCCGGGCAGGAGGGAGGTGGTTTGAGATCAAAGGTGGGGGGCAGTTCAGTCGACACATCAAGCTGCCTCCCCCTCGCCCCCCAACTGGTTTGCACACTTGTCCAGGGAGGGTTCAAGGAGAGTTTACAAGCTCTTGGAAGAGGCTTCGTGTTGGGAGGAGACAAGCTAACTAACCCTCCCGGATGTGGACGAGGGCCACGACCACGGGATGGGGAGAGCTGGAGGGGTCCTGGAGCTGAGGGGCCTTTCTGCAGCGTCTGGGAGCCAAGTGGGGTGGGGAGGCTTCCGCGGTCTCCATGGCGACGCGAGGGCCGCGGGGAGAGGCCTCTGCGGATCGATCTGGCTCTAGTCACACTCAATCCCGAGTCAAAATGGATTTTTTTAATGCGTTTATTAGCTGCTTTGAAAATGCAAATTGAGTTCAGGAGAGACATCAGCCACCATAAGAAAACAATGTGACGGCCCAGACCTTGCGGTGGGGGGAAGGGGACACCCAGTGCAAGGTACCCGCAACTAAGCCTGAGCCTAGCCTTGGTGAGGGAAAGAGAGGGTGGCCTCTCTCCAGGGCCTTTACGCCTCGCCAGTCCCCAGGGTTCGTGGATTTAGCTGGAGTTGTGCGCCAGCTCTTCTACGAAGTTGAGCAACCTACAGCTCAGTTCCCCTGAGGGGCACAATCCCAGAAGGCTTCCTGAAGGAGGCAAGATTCTAAGGGGCCTTTGAAGATGAACACTCAGCAAATCCTGGACTCAGGTGAAAAATAAGACCTAGTGAGCTTTTGCCCAGAGCTTTACAATTTATAAAGGATTCCCTGGTTCGCTCTACGTTTAGTCCTCTTAGTGACTGATGATAGGAGCAGGGTAATTAGGAGCCCATTTTACAGTTGAGGAAACTAAAGCTGGGGGGGGGGGCCTAGATAAGAGGCTTGTTGCCAAGGTCATTCAGGCATGGTCAAGGCCAGAATTCCCAGTCTCCCTTAGGGGAAGGAGTTGAAGGAGCTCGCCTGGGCCATAGAGCTTGGGGCGCTGAGGCCTATGTTGGGATGGTTGGTGCTGGGGAGTTGGGCTGGCCTCTCAGTCACATGTCAGTTGAGGCTAAGGAGGGCTCTGGAGGAGGTGGGGAGTGGGAGGAAGAGCTGGGGTTGGGGGCTTAGGGACACAATTACTTTCCTCTGTTGTCATCGTGTCTAGAGACTTCTTTGCATATGCAAATGAATGCATCCTCCCACAATTACACAGCAATCAGGAGCAAATTACCTTCTTGCTGTTTACTTTCAGCGTCCTTAATTAATCCTGTTATTAGACGATTAATGAAGCTTGTTTGGTGAGAAATTCATAGCAAGAATGGACAAGGGGGTGTGTATGGGAGCAGGGAGGTATTGCCTTTACCCAGAAATAGAGACAGTCCCAGGGTTTCCCCTCAGCACTCTCTCCTTCTCAGCCTTGCTGGCCCCTGTCCTCCCCAATTTGTGGCACACCCCACAGCCCCACCCCACCTTTCCCCATCCCACCATTCCCAGCTTCCTCTTACAGCCCATCACCTCCTCCATGAAGCCTCTGTGAATGGGAAGGCAGCCCTTAGTGTTCTCCAGAGCCCCTTAAGGGGGGACTAGAGTCCCAGGCAAGACCAGAGGTCTAGGGTCAGCCCCAGACCTCCCACTGCCTTTAAGGTCAATGTCCCCTGACTCCCTCTCCTTCCCAGCCACTGCTCTCCCCAGACTGTAGCCAGGCAGTGCTGCAAAGTCAGCCCTCACCCTCCCAGTCAAAAGGAACCTCCCACAGCCCGTGGGCCAAAGGGGTGTGGGAGGTTCCCTCTGTGGGTGTGAAACCACCAGGCCCAGCTTGAGGGATCACTAAGATTATATACATTTTTACTTTTAGCAGTGATGGTCTGAGCCCCTACATTTTTCATGCTAGCAGCAGTCCAGCATTTCTGGGCACCCCAGGACAGTGTTCATGTCTCACAGATCCATCCTTGGGTCATTGTAATCTGACTTTTTCTTTCCACCTGCTTTTAAGATCTTTTTAGGTTTCTGCAGTTTCTTTCGTTCTTTCTTTTTTTCTTTTTTTATGGCCCACTGGGAGGCAATCTGCAGTTTCACTATGATCTTTGTAGGTCTGGATTTCTTCTCATTTACTCTGCTTAGAACTCTTTATATTTCCTTCCCATAATTTATCTTTTTTTATCATTTCTGAAAAATTTCTAATCAACACATTGTTAAATATTGCCTCTCCCATTCTCTCAGTGATCTCCTTTGGAATACCTAGATGACATCTGTTAAACTCCTCTTTCTGTATTCCATATTTTTATTCCTATTGTTCATATTTTTCTCTCTGTGCTGCATTATAGCAATGATTTCTTCATATTTGTCTTCCAGTTCACTAATTATCTCTTTGGCTGTATCTAATATGCTGTCTAACCCATCTATTGGGTTTTAAATTGCAACATTATCATTTTCATTTCTGAGTCTATTTGTTCATTTTCATAATTTGCCTGGTTATCCTGATAGCATCTTTATTTCTTTAAACATTTTAAACATGTAACTTAAAAAAGAAATATTGTGGGCCAGATGTGGTTGGCTCATGCCTATAATACCAGCACTTTGGGGGGCAAGGTGGGAGGGTACTTAAGGCCAGGAGCTTGAGACTACCAACATAGTGAGACATAGTGAGATCCTGTCTCTACAAAAAAGAAGAAAATAGCCGAGCATGGTGATGTGAGCCTGTCATCTTAGCTGCTCAGAAAGCGGAGGAAAGAGGATCACTTGACCTAGAAGGTAGAGGCTGCAGTGAGCCAAGATCACATCACCATTGTACTCCAGTCTGGGTGACAGATGGAGACCTTGTCTCTAAAAAAATACACCACACACACACACACACACACACACACACACACAATGGATCTGATTATTCCAATATCTTAAGTCTTGAAGGTCTTCTGCCAATTGTGGTTTTTACTGACTCACTTGTGATCTGTTGTTTCCCTGTATTCTTTGTAATTCCGTATTGTAAACTCGAGCTTAGCTGGTCTCTATCCATGGGAACCCTGTTTAGCGAAAGTTGAAGGTGTGTCCCTCCCAAGAGAATTTGCTTTTGCTTCTGCCAGCCAGGTGGCTAGGTGCTACCAACACACTTGGAGTTGGTTCCACCACCTGGCATCTCCTGGAACACACGTAATGCAAATATTTACACAAACCCCTGTGTGGTCAGACTTCATTACAAAATTTAAAGAAGGCTTCTTTTTCCCCACAAAGAGCACATGCCAAAATAGACAAATGTTCTTATCACTTCCCTTTGCCACTGAATGGATGTTTTTCTCCATCCTTCCACAAAAAGTGTAGCCTTTTGAGAGTCTTGGTTTTTTTATGGAGCTCTCGAATACAACTCCCCACTGCCCTGGGCCCGCAGCCCCTCTTCCCTGCGGGGCCTTTTACAACCAAGCCTCTAGGCCTGTGGTTTGCCACCTGGACAGTTTTGTCCCCTGGGAGACATTTGGCAAAGTCTGGCAACATTTCTGGTTGTCACCCTAGAGGAGGAAAGTGCTATGGCATCTGGTGGGTTGAGGCCAGGGGTGCAGCCAGACATCCTCCAATGCACGGGACAGCCCCTCGCAACAAAGAATCATCAGGCTCAAAACGCCCGTCATGCTGCTGTTGAGAAATCTGATCAGGCTCTTGCAGAAACATGATCTGCAAACCACCTGAGGCATCCCAGCAGCTTCCAAGTCCCCACACTCAGGCTCCCAGCAGCCTCTTTATGTTTTACACCCTAAAGGTTTTCCTTGTATTCATTCATTTATTCATTTGACAAACCCAGCCATGTATTGAAAAAGAATGGTTGTTTCATTCTATGGAGCGCTTCTGGGGGTTCTGCGGGTGGCGATTCTTCAAGGCATCCACCATCCCTTGCGCGTGCATCCTCTGCTCTAATGTTTCCTGCTCCAGCTCGCCTCTCTTTGCCTGGTAACTGCCTTCTCGATTTCACCCCCTCTCCCTGCACCAGTGTGCAGCTGGAAGCCCAGAGCATGTACTCCTGAAGGTTTGGGAGACAGTAAGCAGGGTCTTGAGAGTGTGTGACCTGCCTGCCGGCAGCAGTTGCTCTTGAGGCTTACAAACTCACAAATCCCACCCTCCTTGTGGCCCGTGCCTGATTCCACAACCTCCTGCCTCTCCAGATCTCCAGATCTCTTCACCTCCCTGGCTCACAGCCTCAGGGTGTCCTCTCCCACACCCTGCTCCCCATCCGTGGCCCTAGACCCAAGCGATGCCTGCGTCAGGAATACTTATTGCTTCCCGCAGAGTCTGTGTCAGCCTGGTTCACTCCAGCCCACACGGGGTGCTCAGTACTGACTTGTTGAATGAATAAATGGATGATTGAATAAATGATGAATGAATGAGGACTGGCTCTGGGCCCAGGCAAGGCAGTCCTAATAACTGAAAATACATTTCTGGAGTCTGGTTATTCAAGTCAAAGTGACACCATGTTGGGACAGCCACAGTTGAGTATAACTGCGCATTTAGGGAAAAGCATTTCCCCAGTGCTTCGAGGGCACAGCCAGGATAGAGACGCTCCCAATTTACATGACTAAACAGCATGCGGGCAAACTGCAGCATCTGCATTGCGATTTGTGGTGACTTTTCAGTTTCCTCTGCAAACAAATGGGGGTGGGCTCTGGCTTGCTTGTGTGTAACTAAAGGGCCCCACCTGGAGTGAAGAAAAAGCAAACAGAATCTGTTCCAAAGTAGTTCGTTCTGCACCTCCAGAAACACAAACTTTCAGCAACCCCAGCTGCCCACTCTCCATAAAACAAAGCAAGGTCTCTGTCCTCCTAATGGTGCCTAGGATTTCAGGCATTTGCTCCATTTATTCATTCATTTAATAAATATTTCTAGGACATCTTCCATGTGCCAGGCATGGTTTTAGGATTCAGAAGTTCAGTAGAAAATGGGCCAGGCACAGTGGCTCATGCATGTAATCCCAGCACTTTGGGAGGCTGAGGCAGATGGATCACCTGAGGTCAGGAGTTAGAGACCAGCCTGGCCAACATGGTGAAACCCCATCTCTACTAAAAATACAAAAAATTACCCAGGCCTGGTGGCAGGCACCTGTAATCCCAGCCACTCAGGCGGCTGAGGCAGGAGAATCTCCTGAACCCAGGAGGTGGAGGTTGCAGTGAGCCGAGATGGCATCTCTGCACTCCAACCTGGGCAACAAAGCAAGATTCCATCTCAAAAAAAAAAAAGAAAGGAAGAAAGAAACAAGCAAAGTTCCTATCTGTGCAGCGCTTCTATTCTGCGACACAGTAGCTACTGTCAGGCAGCGATGAACTCTAGGAGGAAAGATGAAGCGGCAGGTGCATCCTGCAGGAATGCAGGGTGGGTGCTGTCTAAGGTGGGCCAGTCAGGAAACGCCTCTCTGTGAAGGCAACTTAGCTCTGCAGAGGACGCCAGAATTAGGGGGAAGAGTGTTCCCTGTTGAAGAAACAGCAGCTGAGTGTTTGGGAAGAGTGAGGAGGCCCAAGTGGCTGGAGTGAGACACGGAAGGAGATGAGACTGGAGAAACGCCCGGGGATTGGGGCCCGCAGAGTCTCACAGGCTGGGCCAGGGCTTGGGGTTTACTTAAAGAGTGATGGGAAGCTGTGGAGGGTTTTCCCTTCAGCAGGGGTGTGGAAGGATCCACGGACAGTTCACAGGATCCCTCTGGCTGCTGTGTGGGAGTCTGACTGGGGGCCAAGAGCTGAAGTGGGGATCTGCGGTGGGGGCCCCTCAGAACCCAGGCTAAGGATGCGGGGATGGGACCATGAGCAGAGAAGCTGCTGGATTCTGGAGGATGTTAAGGCAAGGCAAGGGCGGCTGCAGACACACTGATGAGGAGGGTGAGGAAGTGGGAGGAGCCAAGGTTGGCCCCAAGGTTCTGCCCATGAGGGTGGAGCGACATTTTACTGAGAGTAGGAGGGGAGGAGGAGTAAGTGGAGGGAGTGTCGGGTCACCTAGAGGTGCCTGGCAGAGCTGGGGTAGGGAGTGGGCCACACAGGTCAAGTTCAGGTGCGAGGTCAGGGCTGGGGAAGCACACTTAAGAATTGGAACCACGGGACCTGATGGGATCCCCCAGGGAGCAAGCGCAGGAGAAGCAAAGGATTCTGTGGTCTGAGCCCAGAGACGCAGACACTTCACAGGTCACCATAGGTGCATGTCAGGCCCCATCCTGCTTAAAGCTTCCCGGCGGCCTTCCCATGGATGCCTCGGGCCCAGCCTCTCTGCCCTCACCTCCCTCCACCCTCCACCCCAGTCACTCTGGGCTGCCTCACAGGCCTCCTTCAGTTTCCTGAACTTGCCAGAGCAGACCCCTTCCCACCCCAGGGCCTTGCACATGCTATCTCCTTTCCCTAAAACACCTTCTCCCGCTCTTTCCCTGACTTCTTCCTTTTTCTTTGGGTCTCATCTTAAGTGCTGCCTCCTTAGATGGTCTTCCCTGACTCCCCATTCTAAAGTAATCACACACGTGCATGAGCACACGCACACACACACCCACCCACCCACCCACACACACACACACCATTATTTTCCCTCAAGAGACCTTGTTCATGTCTTTCAAAGCACTTATTACAAACTGTCATTATCTGTATATGAGTGTGTTCATTTGAGAAATGTCTGTCCCTCTTCTTCCTCACTTGACCGTAAGCTTCATGAGACAAGGAACATTAGCTGTTTTCACCACTGTGACAGTGAGATATTTGTTGAATGAGTGACTGGGGAACCAGTACCAACACTGGGTGATCGTGTGCTATGTTCTCGATACTGTGCCAAACGTTTACATACCCAACTGTAATAGCCATCATCACTGCTCGCCAGTAACTCCAGTTCTCCTCTTCTAGGCACATAGGATTACATGTCCTCATCCCCCTTGAGATGTGGCTGCAGGACTTGCATTGACAATGAAACATGAGAGAAAGGACAGCTGTCAATTTCAGGTGGAAGCACGGAAGAGCCAGTGTGCATTCTCCATGTTCTCTTCCCCTGCCAGGGAAGCCTTGCATGAAGGTTGGAGGAGCCTGTGCCATTTGCAGTTCCTGAGTCACTATAATGAGCAGATCCCCCTCCCCAGACCCACACAGATAGATAGTGTTGAGTGAAGAAAAACAATCTTGTGGTTTTAAGCCACTGAGAATTTGTGACCATCACACGCATAACCCAGCCCACAGTGCATTCATTTAATTCTTCCAGCAACCCTGTGACATGCTGTCTGCACCCACTGCTCAGAACCATTCAGTTAACACATATTGAGTCCCCACTAGAAGGAGGCACTGACCCCACAAAGAGAAATAAGATCTGGCCCCCAAGAAGCTTATGGTCTGGAATGCAGAAACAGCCAAGAAAGCACAATAAAATGCAGTGTAGTGGAGGTACAGCAAAAGGTGAATCTTTTTCCAAAAATTGTTATTATTATTATTTTAGAGACGGGGTCTCACCATATTGTCCAGGCTGCTCTCAGACTCTTGGCCTCAAGCAGTCCTCCTGCCTTGACCTCCTGAGTAGCTAGGACTACAATCTCGTGCCACTGATCTTGATCTAATGGTGCCCATTGTCCAAACAGGTAGAGGTGGAGGTACCAGAAGGGTACCTGGCACAGGGATCAGCCTACACAAAGCTCAACACTGGTGGAGAATCAGTGGCATGCAGGTATGTTGGTTCAAGTAGATGCTAAGCTGCTCTTATAGACTCTCCAAAATATAATAGCTTCAACCAGTTAGAAGTTGAGTTCTTCCACACATAACAGCCCAGAGCTTGGTACTTCTAGGCTATAGTGTGGCTCTGCCATGCCTTAAACTTGACTTCAGTCTCTGAGTTCAAGGTGGCTACTCCCACTCTTGCCATCACATCTGCATTCCAGAAGGAGGGGAGAGGAAAGGGTTGAAAGGAGTACATGCCCATCCCTTTTAAAGATATGACCTAGAAGCACTAGTCTTCACTCTCCCGTTCTGGCAGCTCCACCATCCAGTCATCCACGCCAACACTGCCCTACTCCAGCTGCTCAGTTACCCTCTACATCCAACTGAGTCCCTCGTCCCCAGGGTCCCATCTCTCACCAGGCCTACAGCACTGGCCTTCTAACAGGTCTCCCGGCCTCCAGGCCAGACCCTTCCAACCCACCACCCACAGAGAGGCTGTCCCAGTTCACAGCTCCAACCAGGTCACTCCTTGCTTAGGAGAAAGCCCAGGCCACTGGGTGTAGCCCACAGGTCCCCTCCCCTTGACCTTGCTTGGCTCTTCAACCTCATCTCTCAGCCCTGGAGTGTTCATCTTGGTCTTCCCAGTATCTCTACTGGGTCTCTCTTCCCAAATACACTGTTGATCATCTCTGTCCTTTGCTCATCTCTGAAATACCCTTCCCCGTCTCCATTCCACCGGACAGATATTTAGGGATCAGCTCAGTTAACTCCCTCAGGAAGGGGACTCAGAGACCCTCTTCTGAGCTCCTGGTGTGTGTGGCCACTCTCCTCTTTCCCAAATTGTATAATTGTTTCTTCAAGCTAGTTGCTCCACGTCTCCAAGAACTGCAGTATATCCGGGCTCACAGTCGTGATTCAAAAACAACTGAATGGACAAATGAATGGTGGCAGCAGAAGCCAACCAGAGTGTCTTAGGGAGGCAGTATGGAGTGGAAGCTAAGGATGAGGGCTGGAGCCAGACTGCCTGGGTTCAAATCCCAGCTCCACCACCTCCTGCTGTGTGTACTTGAGCTAGATATATAAACTCTTTGAGCCCCAGTGTCTCCGTCTGTAAAATGGGAACAAAAAGAGTACTTCCCCCATACACTTGTTGTCAAGATTAAACAGTTGAACATGAGTAAAACTTAAAATAGTGCCTGGCACTGCATTAACCCTTCTTGTTATTAGACTGGGGCAGTGAGAAAGCTCAGGTGAAACCAAGCAGGGGAATGGCCTGATGGGATCTGTGTCCCAGAAAGACAGGAGGACATGCCCACTGCCAATGGAAATGAAGGGATGGGGATGTCTTAGTCAGACTGGGCTGCTGTGACAAATGACCGTAGACTGGGTGGCATATAAACTACAGAAATTTACTTCTCGCAATTTTGGAGGCTAGAATTCTAAAATCAGGGTGCCAGCATGGCTGGGCTCTGGTGAGGGCCGACAGCCACCTTCTGTTGTATCCTCAATGGCAGAGAACAGAGTGAGAAGCAGGATCTCTCAGGACACCTACAAGGGCACGAATCCCATTCCTGAGGGCTCTGCCCTTGGGACCTCATCTAATCCTAACCACTTCCCAAAGCCCCCACCTCCTAACACCACCGCTTCAGGGGATAAGGTTTTAACATGAATTTGGGAGGACACAGAGATTCAGTCTGTAACAAGTGACCAGATTTACCTTCTTGTCTGAAACAAGTAAACAAACAAACAAACAGATAAAATACATGGAACCGTGGTTCTCAGGACATTAGACATTAAGCAGTGAATGACAGGGATCCCTAAGAGATGGGAAACAGATATGAGACTACCATTGTCCCACTTAGTGCGCAGGGAGAGGGGACCCAGGCAAAACAGACTAAGCTGGAGCTCAGGGAGGCCGAGAGGGCTAGAGATTACAGGTCAGAGTGCAGCGAGGAGAGACTGCAAGAGAGTGAGCCCCCATACCCTCCTGGAGCTCTCAGCTGAATACTGCTCCATGCATCAGGTTCCAGGGAGGAAACTGTCTGAGGCTGATTAGAGAGAACGATCCCTGGAGATCACACATGATCCACCAGCCAGAGTGGAAAACCATCATTCACAGGGCACAGGCTAGAGAACCCAGAAAGATTTGCCTCGGAAGTGGGGTACAATTAGCCCTGGACTAGATGCTGCTCTGGTCCTGTGCAACAAAGTTTAAAAGCAAGACCTGAAAGGATCAAATCATGTCCAAGTAACTTAACCGCATTCCAGACAAAGCTCAAGAATATTTCTTTGTATACAAAAATAATCAGCACCCAATGAAGGAAAATTCACAATGTGTAGCATCCAAACAAAAATTACTTGGAGCTGGGTGTGATGGCTAATGCCAGTAATCCCAGCACTGTGGGGAGGCCGAGGCAGGTGATCGCTTGAGGTCAGAAGTTCCAGACCAGCCTGGCCAACATGGGGAAACCCCATCTCTACTAAAAACACAAAAATTCGCCAAATGTGGCGGTGTATGCCTATAATCCCAGCTACTTGGAAGGCTAACGTAGGAGAATCACTTGAACCCGGGAAGTAGAGGTTGCAGTGAGTCGAGATTGCGCCATTGCACTCTAGCCTGGGCAACAGAGCAAGATTCCCATCTCGAAAAAAAAACAAACCTGGTATACAAAGGAGGAGGAAAATGTGGTCCATAATGAGAAAAAAAAATCAATCTAGAAATGACACACGATAGAATTAGTAAGCAAGGCTATTCAAAGTTATTATAATTGTATTGCACATGGTCAAGAAGCTAAAGGACAAAATGAACTTTTAACTAGAAACATGGAAGACAGGGAGAAGATCCCACTGCACTTCTGGTGGAGAAAGCTACAATGCTCAGATTTCTAGAAATGCGCAAGATACGATTAACAGCATATTGCCCACAGAAGAAAAGGTTGGTGAACTCAAAGACACAGCCATAGAAACTACATAAAATGAAACACAGAAGGAAAAAAGGCCGGGAAAAAAAATGAATAGAGCATTATTCAGTTGTCAGACAACTTGGAGGCCTAATATACGTGTAATAGAAGTCTCTGAAGATAAGCAGATAAAAGGGGTAGACGGAAACATTCTTGAAGAAATAATGGCCAGACATTTTCCCAATATAATCAAAGTTTTGAATCCACAGATCCAAAAAGTTCACCAAAATCCAAGTAAAAGAAAAACAAGGGCCGGGCGCAGTGGTTCATGCCTGTAATCCCAGCACTTTGGGAGGCCGAGGTGGCCGGATCACGAGGTCAGGAGATCGAGACCATCCTGGCCAACATAGTGAAACCCCGGCTCTACTAAAAATACAAAAATTAGCCAAATGGGTTGCCTCATGCCTGTAGTCCCAACAACTCGGGAGGCTGAGGAAGGAGAATTGTTTGAAACAGGGAGGTGGAGGTTGCAGTGAGCCAAGATCTCACTGCTGCACTCCAGCCTGGTGACAGAGTGAGACTCCATCTCAAAAAAAAAAAAAAAGAAGAAGAAGAAAAGGAACACACACACACACACAAAACAACACCAAGGCAGGTCCTAACCAAATTGCTTAAAGCCAGTGAGAAAGAGAAAACTTTAAAAGCAGCCAGAGGAAAGAAACATGTTATATACAAAAGGACAGAGATAAGTATGATGGCTGATATTGGGATGCTCCTTGGAAACAATGCCATGTTATTCAGATTTAGAAGACAGGGAGCAACACCTTTAAAGCACTGAAATAAAGGCTGTGCCGGGAGCCGCAGTGGCTCAGGCCCTTTCTCCTGGCGCATAAGAAAGAGAGGCCAGGAGTTCAAGCCCAGCCTGGGCAACATAGAAAGCTCTCATCTATATATGTGTGTGTGTATATATATATATAAAGGAATAAAGGCTGAAAGCTGCAGCAGGAGCTGGGAGACAATGACAGCCATCCAGGGGAGAGAGGTGATTAAGGCATGAATCCAGGAGGTGGCCCTGGGCACGGAAGCAGGCAGATGGAATGTTGAGGATTAGCAACTGATAAGAGAGGTGGGAAAGGGGCCTAGAATAAGGCACAGGTTTCTGGCTTGCATGGCTGCGGTCACCAAGATGGGGATCCTGGGAGACAGGAAGAAGAAGACTTAAGAGGTTTGGAAGCTGGGAGAGAAATATAAATTTGGCACTTGTTTGATGGCATATTAGTTAGGATAGAGAAAGCTATAACTGACCGGGCGTGGTGGCTCACACTTGTGATCCCAGAATTTTGGGAGGCTGAGGCAGGCAGATCACTTGAAGTCAGTAGTTCAAGACCAGCCTGGCCAACATGGTGAAATGCTATCTTTACTAAAAATTCAAAAATGAGCTGGGCATGGTGGTGGGCATCCGTAATCCCAGCTACTCAGGAGGCTGAGGCAGGAGAATCGCTTGAACCGGGGAGGAGGAGGTTGTAGTGAGCCGAGATGGCACCACTGCACTCCAGCCTGGGCGACAGAGTGAGACTCCATCTCAAAAAAAGAAAAAGAAAGAAAAAGCTATAACTTAATAACAAACTCTGAAATCTCAGCATGTTAGCATAAAATAAGTTTATTTCTTATTTATAGAAAGTTCGTCATGGGTTGACAGAGGCTCTCCTCCATCCGGTGATTCAGGGACCCAGGCATCCTCCATCTTCTATGCTGCCATTTCAACATGTGACTTCCCAGGTCAGCAGAGAGAGAGAAGACAGACATGGAGGAAGTACCCAAGCCTCAGTCCAGAAGTGATTGGCTTTATTTATGCCCACAGGTCATTGAGCAGAACAGTCACATGGCCTTAATCCAACTGCAAGGGAAGCAGGGAAACGTAGGAGGACATGGGATATTTGGAAAGCTCTGAGGCCATGAATTGAATGAGAGAGGACATAGAACTTTTGAAGGGGCAGAAGAAAAGATTTCCAGGCCTGGAGCCTCAGAAGGAGCCCTAGCATTTGCGGAGTGGGTGGAGTAAAGAAGCCCAAAACCACAGAGGAGGGAGAATCTGGGTGGGAGGAGGGCCACAGAGAGCCTGCTGTCCTGGAAGGTAAGGCCGCCAAGGTTCAAGGGTGGGGCTCACATCCTCTCCCCATCTCCTGTCCTCGTGCAATAATTTTGTAGTCTTGAAATCATTTTCAGTAGATACTATTATCTCTGTTTCATAGAGGTGGAGACTGAAGTTTGGAGAGCTAAGAGGCTCAAGTACCCAAGTCACAGAGACCTGCAAGAGGACAAAGCCAGGGTCTCTAACCCAGTTTCTCAGTTGGCCTTACCTGTGCGTGGCCCCAGATCCTGCCTGTGCCCCGACCACCTCCGTGGGTTGGATGAAGGTGGATCCTTACCCCAAGCTCCTCTGCCTGCTTCCCCAAGAGCATCTTACAAGCTCAGAAAGAAGAGTCTTTACGAGGACCTCTGAAAACCATACACTCCCCTAACTCCAGATTGAGGGAAGCCAGGTGATGAGGATGTGGGGTGGGAGTTTCCTAGGCCTCTCAAGTCTAGACAAGCATCCTGACTCTCTGAACCAGTTTCCTCTTCTGTTAATGTGTATGATGAGGAACAGTGGATGGTCTTTGGGGCCCCGCCCAGCTTACCCCTCGTTCTATGCTTTCTTTACCCATGAGTGAAGGCATGGCGGAGTGCAGGGCTGGCAGGCCCACCCTCATTGGTCCCCTCCGCTAACAACCCCCACTGCTCTCCATCCTCCTCCACCGCTCCAAATGTTAACTGGGCACATGGGAGGCTGAGGTGGGTGGACCATAAGGTCAGAAGTTTGAGACCAGCCTGGCCAATATGGTGAAACCCTGTCTCTACTAAAAAATTTTTTAAAAGTAAAAAAAAAAATTAGCTGGGCATGTTGGCGTGTGCCTGTAGTCCCAGCCACTTAGGAGGCTGAGGCAGAAGAATTGCTTAAACCCAGGAGGTGGAGGTTGCAGTGAGCCAAGATCAAGCTACTGCACACCAGCCTGGGTGACAGAGTGAGACTCTGTCTCAACAAACAAAACAAAACAAAAAAACCCTCTTCCTCCAGTCACAGACAATCTGGGCTGGGGAAGTCAAAGGAAGGGCTTGATTTGCATACTCGAGCCCCTCCCCAACCCCCTAGCGTGTGCACAGTTGCCATAGCAACTGGCCCCAAAGACTCTTCTTGGCAGTGGCCTCCCCTTTCTGCACTGCTGGCTGCTTACCCAGGCTCTGAGCACTCAGAGCTCAATCCCTTATTTTAAGGATGAAAAAAGCAAGGCCCAGAGTGGGAAAGCTGCTTGCCCAAGGGCACACAGCAAGTTGGTGGCAGAGCCTTACCTAGAATCCAAGTCACCCGATTTCCACTCCAGGGTGCCTGTCATCCTAGGAGGGAGATGGGGGTCACTTTCTACCCAATGACAAGCGTGCTACATCTGTGCTCTCCTCGAGCCTCTGGGGAAAACCTGAGGAAGCTTAAGTGAAGAAATTGACTTTGGGCAGAGACTCTCAGATATTGCTGAGTGCTAGGGGGTGGGGATACAGCTAAATAGGCTCCTCTAAGTATCCATTCCAGCCCCAACTCCCTCATTCACTCATTCAGCAAACACTTGTTGTATGCCTGCTACATGCCAGGTACTGTCCTAGGCCCTGAGATTCAGCTGTGATGAGACAGGAAACAGCCCCTGCCGTGGTGGGGCTGACAGTGGGGACTATGAGCAAGCCCACTGAATACAGGATGAAGTCTGGGGCTGAAGGGGCCTTTGGGAAGCGGAGGAGGGCCTGCCCTCGAGTTCGGGTAATCTGGGAAGCTATTTCAAAACCAGATCTTTTAAAACTTACCTGTCCCCTGTCCCACACCTTCAGGGCAGCTGGTGTCTTGATGCAGAACTCCAGTATGGTTGCCGGCTGGTTGATGTGTTTTGGCAGACCATGCCTTGGTTCAGGAGCCTGAGGCTATAACCACAGAATTCTGGGCACTGACGCTGGAGTTGGGAAGATGTTTGAGGGCAGTGGACTCCATCAAACCACGCGGGCAGCTGGCCGGACTGTTCCAGCTGGCCTGCAGGCTTGGAGACTGATTTTATATGATCCAGGGAGGATCGCCCACTGGCACTCACCAGCACCAAAATAATGACAGAAATGCATGTCCTGGTGCAAAAAGACAGCCCTTCACTTCAGAGTTAGAAAGAACAGGTGCCCTGAGAGGAGATGCCAGTTGCCCTGCAGTCAGCAAACCCTTTCCTGGGAGTGGAGTTTGGTTTAACTCTCTGTTATGGAAATTTTCCAACATACAGGAAAGAGAGCAGAATAAAGACTTCCCATGTGCCCATACCCCACTCAAGAATCATCCATTTGGCCACTTTGGCTTCAGCTCTGCTGCTCCCTGCCCACGGTACTTTGAAGCAAACTGGGGCTGGTTTTAGAATAAAAGGAGGAAGAGGTGCCCTGGAAGTTAAGTGGGTCCCAGGGGATAGCTGCACCCAGAATGGGGTGGGGGTCCTGGTTCTGCGGATGGAGTAGGAGGAGGTCTGGCTGAAGGAGCCAAGCCCCATTTCCTGCACCAACCCCACCTCCCTTTGTTTTCTCCCTCTCCCCGCTTTTTTTCCCCTCACTCGCAATAAAAACATAATTATGGGGCTTTATAGAAAAAAAAGGCAAATTATGGTGACATGCTTTAATTATCCACCGAGCAATGGCGGGCTGAATTACACAGGCAGGGCCTTGGAGGTTACCTAAAAATAAAGCAAGAAGCCTCATCAGATGCTAATTGCTGCTTTTGCCAACTGAAGTGAGATTCTGGTGCCAAGTGCCATTCAGTGCTGGGTTGGGGGCAGGGGGCGTGGGTCTGAGCCCCGTGAGGCTCAGAGTGCCAGGGCCAAGCCCTGAGGGGCAGCTGGGACCATCCAGGGCAGGCAGGAGGACAGAAGGAGCCCTCCGTGCCAGGGGAGTGCCTCTGTCTCCCCTCCTTGTTCAGTGGGCAGATGGAAACCCGGGACTGGGAGGTGGACCCAGTGAGGGTGTCAGAAAGAGGCCACCCAGCCTCCTGCAGGCTCGGCATCTTCTCAGGGGCTCCCCGGCACCCCTTGGAGGGCCTGGAGGCTGAGGTGGTTTGAGGGGCTGGCATGTGGTCCACTGAGCCCTCTTTCCTGCCTGGCTCTATGCCTCTGCCTCCACGGCCTGAGACGATGGAACAGGAGGGACCTGAGACGGCGAGACGGGCGGGGCAGACCATAGGACATTAGAACTCAGAACAGCCCCACTGAGCCGGAAGGGACCTGAGACTCCAGCTTGCCCTCTGCTCCTGCGGCTTGTCTCCCCAGGGTCCTGGGAGTTCCACAGAGGTGCCCTGTGCATCCAGCTGGCCTGGAAGTTGCTGGGTGCCTGCTCAGGCTGGTAGCAGTGCAACCTTGGGCTTGAGCCCCAGGCAAGCTCTAGTGGGCACTGTTGCTCCCTCCTGAGTTCACAGACAAAGTCTGGTACCATACCTGGCCCACTTGGCTGCACAGCCCATCTGCTGGGGAGCTTTTAAACTGTGCCCACGCCCAGCCCTCCCCGCAGAAGTTCGGGTCCAGAGTTCTGGAGGGGCCCAGCGTCTGTGTAAGTTCCCCTGCTGGTTAGAAAGCATGCTGTGGGGTGGGATGGCCACTAGCTCAATCCTTTTGTTTGGACATTGAGGAGGCTGAGGCCTCGGAAGTGAGGATATACCCCTGGCACACAGCAAAGGTCTGCGGGGGCTGCTGGCTCCCCATCCGGGGCACCAGGGACCCTGGACGCCCCCCAACCCCACTAACATCTTGTTGAGATCTAACATTCTGAAGATACTTAGCAGCTTTCCCCGGGCATTAATAATTGAGAATGGGAGCAAAGATGAGCAGCCGAGCCACCCGGGAAGGGCCAGGCATTCCTCCTGCCATGTGCTCGGGGCAGGTCCCCCCAGGCCAGCTGTGGGCCCCAGCCCTGGCTGCACTGGCCTGAGCCTTCGAGGTGATGGACCCGGGACTCCGGCAGCACCCACCCTGACAACTGCTGCAGTTCTAGCTGGCAAAAGTCTTGCTGGGGCCTGGTTCCCTCCCATCCACCTCAGGCCCACAGAGCCCATCCACACCTCCACACCCCAGGCTCAGATGCCCAAAGTCACACCTACCCAAGGCTTCCCCCCTCCACCCACCTCATTCTCACAGTCATTTGACTTTGGGACACAGTCTGCTGTATCTCCCCCTCATGCTGGAAGCTGCCTGAGGGCAGGGCTGTTTCTCTCCACTGGCAGGGCATGGGTAGTCCCTGAGGGCCCCTCCTGAGAGCCAAGGGGCAGCATCTCCCTTGAAGAGGTGATTCTCCCCTTAAAACCTAGATGGGGGCCCACAGATGTAGGCGACCTAGCCAAGTCCTGGGCTGAGCGTCAAAGCCCTGGGCTCTGGACCTAGCCTTGGACCTCAGAGCATCAGTCACTTCAGGAGGGACATGAGCCACAGAGCAGGCAGGGTGCCCAGGCTGGGGGTGCTGCCAGAGTCACCCTGGGGGAGAGCTGGCTGGATCGCCTTCTGCATTCCTATCACCCTCCCCTCCACTGCCCTGGAAGCTTTTGGCAGATACCCTTGATCTGGCAACCTAGTTGTGCCTGAGTGGGCTGGAGCACTGGGTGAAATCTCTCCTGGGTAGTGGTGGTCTTAGGAACCCTTCTGCACATGCAGGATGATCAGAGAGACACTTCCCTTCCTGTCTCCCTCCCACAAACATTTATTGAGCATCTACTAGGTGTTGCACACAGACCCCAGGGTAGAAGAGATTTCCTATGCACAGGTGTGTGAGATGCCCAGGCCAGGAGTAAGAGTGGGATGATGGAGCAGACATAACACCTGGCGTGATTCAATGTCCCAGAATTGAATTGGGACATTGAATTCAATGTCCTCACACCCAGTCCCTGCCCACTGCCCAGGGTTCCTCCAGTCCCTTCCACTGCGCCCCATAGCCCTGTCAGCTAGTCTGGAGGTAGGAGGGGGTACAGGACCTGGGGGCAGGGCAGGGGCGGGGTAGGAGGGGGCGTCACAGGCAGCCCGGTTCCAGCTGCTGCCTGTGGCCCCATTGTGTCGCTGGCTCTATAATTTACCCCTGGCAAGGCCCAGCCCATAAGTGTTCCCGCTTCCCACATCCCAACCTGCCAGGGAAGCAGGTTGAGCCTTCTCAGAGATTGTCTCAGGCCACAGGCATCCTCACAAGCCACTGAGGCCTAAACAGACGATCAGACACTCAGACACGCATGTGCTTGGAGGCACCGGGTGTGCACACAGACCTGCAGCCAACACAGCCACGTGGCCACGCCTGTGCCGTGCACTTGTGGGCACACGTGGGCACACACCACACACTGATCTCCAGGACAGACACACGTCGTCTTAGCACCAAACCTGGAGACAACACAAGTAGGCGAGGACGGCTGTGATGCTGGCAGCCCCGGAAGCTAACTTCTCAAGAGGATTTCCTGGCTGGAAGGAGAGAGGTGCAGGGTATGGGGGGTGGGGGCAGAAGGGCAGTCCCAGGTGTGAGGGGTGTGAGACAGATGACAGGCAGGGCAGAAATGTTACCTCCCAGGGCTACAGGGAAGGGAACAGAGCATCTCCCTGCTGAGGGGACTACCAGGTACTGATTCCTGGAATTTCCTGCAATGTCCCTGCCCCTTACCTGGAAACCTGGCCCCTCCCTGCCCAAGGCCTCTCCACACCACCCTAGATCCCAGCCTAGGGAGCAGTCTCCATGGCCCCCAAGCCCTGGGTCTCCACGGCCCAGGTCCTGCTTCCCTCTAGGTCCAGGCCCTCCAGCTGCAGGCTGAGCCTGTGGCCCCGTGGCGGGACCCTCAGTGGATGTGGAGCCTGGGTGCAAAACCATGTGTTTATTTTTATTAGAAATGTTCTTGGTATAAAAACAATCATGCGCTACACGTTGTCGTCAATAACCATCACCAAACACCCAGGCACTGAACTCCGTGTGGTCGGCAGGAGGGGCAGGCGGGCAGGCGGGCGGTACACACGGCAGACGGGCGGGGTGTGCGGGCAGGCTGCGGGCCACAGGGACACACACAGAGGCCACCAGGAGGACGCAGCACTTGGCAACACACTCGAGATTTGTTTTTGTTTTGGCTTTTTTGTGTTTTGATTTTTTTTCCTTTTTTCTCTTTTGTGACATGGAAGGTTTGGTGGATTGGGGAAGGGCGGCAGGGAGAGCTGGGCAACGGCTGCACAGGAATGAAGCAGAGGAGGACAGGAAGGAAAATGGAGAAGAGTGACACAGGCGGGACCCAAGAAAGCAGGAGGAGCTGAGGACAGAGAGGATGAGGGAGAGGAGCCAGAGGCAAGAGCTGGAAACGAGACACAGAAAAGCAGCCAGGTACACCAGAGGGGAAAGGCAAAACAAATTGATAAGAGAACAGAAAGACAGGGCTGGAGACAGACGGGGGTGTCGCCAGCAGCACAGACAGACACAGAGGAAGGGAGAGGTCTAGCGCTGGGGCCCACACGACCTGAGCCCCTGTGGTTTGGGGCCGGGAGGGGCAGTGGTCCAAGATGCAGACTCTAGTGATGGCCTGGCACTGCCCCAGCCCTTGTCCTCCTGCCGCCCACCTGGCTTTCCCAGGCTGCCCACAGTGACGGCCAGGGGCTCTGCTGTCCTCAGCACCAAGCCACGTCCGTGGGCGCCCACGGGCAGGCAAGACATCAGCCGGGCCCTCGGGTGTGGCCCTGGCCCATCGTACCATCCACAGGGTCATGGCTCCTCCTCCTGCTCAGCTCCGTGGCCTCGCTAGATTGCATGGTTGGTGTAACTGACGTAAGTCTGTTTGGTGGCCAGCGCTGGAAGGAGAGAGAGCAGGGGTACCCAGGAATCAGGGGCTGCTTTTCTCAAACTCTCCTTCCACACGGGCACAGCCCTGCACAAGAACCTACCACAGCTCCCCCCCTCTCATGGCACCCAGTCCTGAGCTTAGCAAGCAACATCCCCCCTGAAGTGTGCACCGGCCCTGCGTGGCCCATCCAGCCGCTTCTCCTGCTGTTCCCAGCCCCCCATCCAGGGACTGGCCAGTGTTTCCCACCTCCACGTCTTTCCTGGGTTGGGCTGCTTGCCTGGAATGCCTTTCCCCTTCCCTTTGTCACTCTAGAGTTGACGCCTCCCTCTAGCACACCCTCCCAAAGCCCACTCCTGTGTGAGGGTCTCCCCAGCATGGGGCCTCTGCCACCTCCTAATTCTACCACACTTCAAAAGAAACCTTCTTTATGACATCATATAACCTTAAAATATTATCAAAGTCTTTCAGAAGTTCAACCACACACATTTTGGACACACACACGTAAGGAATATACATTAAACTACAATGTGGTCTAGGGAAAGACAGTGGGGAATGGGGACAGAAGAAATATAATGAAAACCAGAGCAGGGCCATGCATGGCTGGAAACTGAGGCATGTGACTGACTCAGCCCTCTGCCCCACGCCCAAGGAAACACAAGGCCCCCAGGGCCGCACGGCCCTCTGAGCATCCACCCTTTCTACCTCTCGGGGCCCCTGTCTCCCTCAGTCTTGAGCCCCCTTTTCTGCTCTGTCCCTCTGGCCCTTACTCCACACTGGGACTGGGGTGGGACATGACGGTATCTCCCATTCCTGCCCACAGCTGAGTGACCAGCAGCTCTCACGGGCAGTGTGAGTGTCCCCACCCCTCCAGAGTGCAGACCCCACAGCAATCTAGTGAGGCCAAAGAAGCATCACCCAATTTGACAGATGAGGAACTGAGGCCAGAGGGGTGAGGGACCTGGCCAGACCCTTGGTTTCATCTTGTCTAGCCAGGGTTTAGGGCTCCCTCAGCGGCCTGGGGGCCAGCTCAGTGGTGGTAATCAGGGCACTATTGCTGCCTGGGGCAGGGGCTGGGCTGCAAGTGTGGAGAGAAGCAGTGGTGGGAGAAACCAGCTGCCCTTTGTCTTAAAGCTGCCCTGACCCTAGATCGGGGTCTGTCGGCTCAAAAAGGAGGCACATCTGCCAGACGCAGCCAGGGGCATCAGGTCTGGAAAAGAGGAAATTGGGGAACAAATGTGGTTGGTGGTCAAGTTGTCCCCCCAATCCTCCCTCCCCTGTTTCACTGGGCACATGACTCTGAAGGACTATTTCCCAGCCTCCCTTGCAGCTAGATGAGGCCTTACCTGACTGTGCCCTTCCTCATGAAATACACATGGAAGGACTGTGCACTCCCATGTCATTTAATTAAAATGAGTCTTTCCCCCATGCTTCTTCTCTTTTCCCTTCCACGAGCAGAACAACCATTGAGGTCATCTAGCCTCATCTTCAGGGAGCTGACGGAGAACAAGATAGAAGGATCCTGGGTCCTCACTCCCACCCACCCACCATGTCCTATCACAGCAGAAACCAACATCTGTCTGATTTGAGCTGCTCTGTTCTGGAAACTCTTTGTCATAGCAGCGTAACTAGAAGCCACTAACACCGGCAGATTTTGGTGTCCAACTATCAGTCTATCACATGTGGAAGAAGCAAACTGGCTGGGGATGGGGTGAGCAGAGGGGTCCACCATGGGACCAGTGGGGAGGCATGAAGGTCAGAGTCCAGTTAAAGGAAGAGCTTTCTCCTGGCCAGAGCTGGATGGAGTCAGTGTCCTATGAGCTCTCTGTCAATAGAAAACTCCAAGCAGATGATGAAGAATCACGTAGCCAGATAAGGGTGGGCAACTTTCATGGCTTAGGTGCCACCTGGACAAGTGCCAGTGGAAGAGAAATGGTGCCAAAAAAAAGAATAAGAACAAACATGGCACCTTACAGTTCATGAAGAATTACCACCATCTCTGAAATGACCCATGTCCTTCCAGGATGCTGGATGACTGAGAGGGCCGAGGGACCACGGGACGGGGCAGCTTGGATGGGGCAGCATCCAGGAGGTGGCCTGGGATGGCAGGAGGTGCTGAGAGGGAGATCAGCACAGAGCAGCACCCTGGGGGCAGGAGCCCAGATTCTGGTTGCAGGGAGGCCTCACACTCTCTCTGAGCCTCAGGCAGCTCCTCCCCTTCTTTGCTGAGCCTCAGTTTCCCTGCCTGTAACATGAGCAGGGCGGCCCTTTGTGCCTAGACTACTTCTCCTGAGGGGCTTCCAACTGCGCCCAATATCTTCACCCCATTCTATCCCCCATGGTCAGAGAAAGAGCCGAAGTGGCTATGCGAATCACTGCAGGTCAGGCTGGTGAGAATCAATTCCCCAGGGCGCCATCAGCCCCTCGGGGAACTGATAAAACTCAGCTTCCAAGCCTGTAAAACCCATCAGCAACTCCTGGCTCAGAGGTGAACAAAACTCTGAGCAGCCACAACCAAATCTCCAGACTGCAGGGGACTCCAGGGGCAGCTGCAGACTAGAGAACGCGTGGAAAGGAAGGACCGCAGGGCCTCTGCTCTCCTCTAATGCCCGACCTGTCTACCCTAGAAAATCCAGCTCACAGGTTCCAGAAGTTGGGGGGCCTTTCACCCAAGCCTCAGTCTCACCATCTGGAAAATGGGAGCCAGAGTCTGCCCAGGGTGCCCACGAGCTAACAGTGAGGCTCCAGAGGAAGGGTTCTGGCCAGAAGTCAGGAGACTCAGGGTCCAGCCCTGCCTGAAATGCTACGGGGGGATCTCGACACACGCTGTGTGGCCCTCCCAACAAACTGACCTTCTCAGAGCCGAGATTTTCTCATTTGTAAGATGGGATGACAATAAACACCACGTGGGGTCAGCCAAGAGTGAGTAGAAACTCTTTTTGTTTGTTTTTGAGATGGAGCCTCGCTCTGTCGCCAGGCTGGAGTGCAGTGGCGCAATCTCAGCTCACTGCAACCTCCGCCTTTCGGGTTCAAGCGATTCTCCTGTCTCAGCCTCTCGAGTAGCTGGGACTACAGATGCGTGCCACCATACCCAGCTAATTTTTGTATTTTTAGTGGACACAGGGTTTCACCATGTTGGCCAGGATGGTCTCGATTTCTTAACCTCGTGATCTGCCCGCCTCAGCCTCCCAAAGTGCTGGGATTACAGGTGTGAGCCACCATGCCAGGCCAGAAACACTGTTTAAATCCTGCAGCATGCTGGGCAGAAGGACAGGGCTGGAATCACTCCAGCAGTGGGGACAGGATGGGGACAGCAACACTCCTGGAGCACCCTCAGTGTAGGAGGAAGGCCAAAGGGTGTGGGCCCAGGCCCCGAGCCCACCCAGTGCTAACGACAGGTCCTGGCTGCCAGCTTTCAGTAGCCAGAGGCTCAGATAACAATTAGCCAGGCAGCGCTAGGCGCCAGCTGACAACCCCCATTTGTTGCCCCTTGTCTCCGTACCCGCACCCGATCTGCCTGCAATCAGGCCCCTGAATTATTTATTCTGTTGTTTGTTTAAAGATACATAGCCCGCCAGTGACAGAGTGAAAAATGTCCCTGCTCCACAGGAGTGACACTTTCCCACTCCTCCTGCTCACACCCCCTCGGTCCGTGTCCCCAGAATTAATCACCTGGCTCCTGCCTGCTGCCTCCATGGCCCCTGTTGTCACTGAACTGAGAGACAGTGGGGCACAAGGTGCTGGCCACTGGCCTTCACACAGGAGATGGGGAGAGGGGCTCCCCCTTTCCCTACCATGGATGCCCCCAAGACTTTCTGTGGGGAGGATGCCAAGGCCTGCAGGGGGTCTGGGTGACCACAGACCCCTCAGTCCTTCCCAACCCCAGAGCAGCTGGAAGTGAGGCCCCCAAGCTCCTCCTGGGCAGAAAGGAGGAAGATACAGGGTCTCCCTCCTCAGGCCTCCATACCCCTCCTTCTCTGGCAGGAGTGGGTAGTTGTCCCGTGTTCCCAGGTGACTGGCTGGAGCAAAGGCAGAAGGCAGAGCCAGTGCTGAGTCGTCAGAGCTCTCTGTGAGGGCCCCACCCTTTATGGGGCCCCCTGGCCTGTCACCAGCACCCGCACTGTCAGCCTTTGGGGCCAGGACGTCACCTCTGGGAGGAGCTCTCAAGAGCACTAGGGAAAAGCCTGTGTGACAGACCTGCTTCTGCACATGGCAGAGAGGGTGCCTTGAGGGAACGGGACCTGAGAGCCAAGAAGGGAAGTCTCCACAGGAAGGAGGAAAACTGGGGCGGGGTTGGGGTCCCCACTCGGGAAGAAAGGCCTGATCAGGGCATCATCTGGGGTTTCTGGACAACCAGGAAGACATAAAAGGCCAAGAGTGGGAGTCCCATGGGCCCCTGTGCCCCTTCCCAACTCTGTATGGGGGCCAGCATGGCACCCAAAGGGAACCCCAGGGTCGTAGGTGGGGGTGGGGGGAGGAGGAGGTCTGGAAAGAACCAGAGATCACGGGAGGGAAAGGGGGACACACAGACATCAGGTGTTGATCAGAGACGGGGAGGGTGTCAGAGCCAGCACACTCTCCACAACAGAGGAGCACAGGCTGGCTCCCGGAGGAAGAGGGGAGCTGGCAAAGATGGTGGCACTGCCCCGTAAGCAGCCTGGAGGGACCTGTTCTGGCCAGCCCCAGACTGCAGGCCTGCCCTTCAGCCGCCACAGTCCCTGCCTAGTGCCCTCCCCCACCACAAAGCCTGACTTTCTCCTGCCAGGTCTCCTCAGACAATCCCTGGACAGGCGGCCACCTGAGTGCCTCAGTAGGCAGTTCTGTGGGCCCGTCTGCCTCACCCTGCCCCTCACCCGCTGGTCCTGGCCAGTCCACGGCCCGGCTCCCCATCACTCAGGTGCCTGCTAGGAGGTGGCTGGACAAAGCCAAGCTGGTGCCACAGCTGCTCTGGGCCCAGGGCCGCTCCCACCCCACCAGGTGACCAAAGGGCCAGTGTGCAGGGCCCCTGGGACGACCCCTTCTCCCAGAGGGGCTGAAAGAGCACAGGCAGAGACCTGGGCCCCAGAACGGAGAAATCCAGGGTTCCCCGCTCACCCTCAGGGGCCAGGCGCCCCCTGGTGGCCTGGCTCGGGCGGGGCACAGATCCCTGGAAGGGCGCTGCTAGGGCACCGGCTGGGGAACCTTGAGGTTCTCTCCAGGCCACCAGGAGGAGCAGGACAAGATGCGCTCTGATGTAGTGCCTCCGGGCTCTCTCTGAGAAGGTGGTCCCCACCTGTAGCCTCAGGGTTCCCCCAGTGTCCCGTCCCCCGCTCCCCTCGCCTCCCCAGGATGGGCCATGGGGCGGGGCGGGGCGGGGCGGGAACTCAGCCGATCTGCTGCAAAAGGAACCGGGCCCCGGGCCCGAGGGGGCAGAATGGAGCCGGCAGCTCACCTGGGGCCTCAAGATTTTCGCAGAGCTCAGACTTGGCCTCGCCGTTGGGCCGGAAGTTGCCCTTCTGCGTGAACTTGTTGGACATGGTGGCCGCTGTCACTACGGCTTTGAGGCTGCGCTTGCGCTTGGGCACGTTCTGCTCCGGGTGGAAGAGGATGATGTACACCTTGGGCATGTAGAGCATTCCCAGGGACACCGAGGCGCTCAGACTCACCGAGACCGTCAGCGTCGTCGTCTGGATGTACAGCTGCAGGAGGGCAGGGCGGCGTCAGAGCAGGCTCCGCCCCGACTGCGGGCCCTGAACCCCTCCAGCTCCCACCCGGGGACGCACACGGGGACCCCACCCTGCATCCCGCTGCCTTCAGGCATCAGGGAGTCGTGGCATGGAGCTGGGACTGCAGACCAGGGTTTCTGTACTCAAATCTTGGCTCACGACTTCCAGCTGTGTGATCTTGGACACGTCACATCCTTGTGCCTCAGTTTCCTCATATATAATATGGGCGTGATCATGACAGTACTTACCTCCTAGGGCTGTTGTGAGAATTAAGTGACTTAATAAATGTTTAAAAAGTGAGGAAAACATCTGGCACATGGTAAGTGCCATTTCAGCTTACCGCTGTTATTTGCTAGTAGAGGCAGCGCGCCTGAGGAGGGGCTCTCAGGAGACCACAGCCGGCCCTTCTCAGGGCTGAGGGTGAGAGGAGCAGCCCTTGGTGCCTTGGAATAACACCCCGTGACCATGCCACAGCCCCTCAGACCAGGCCCCCGTTCAGTGACTGCCCCCCACCGACGGTCCCCCGGTGCAGAGCACAGGATCCTCGGCGCCCATCGCGATATGGTGGTGGCAGCAGTCAGAGCTCATTTCACGCTCGCTCGCCAGCACTAACAGTGACAGATGTTTAGCAAAATGAAAGCCCATTAATCTGGGTGTCGGATAATCCATTTTACAATAGTAAGGCCTTCCAGGCAGGGCCTGGCAATTCCCACTGTTCCCCGTCTGGGATTCCCCTCCCTGCCTCCCGCTTCCTCCAGGTTCTCTAAGCCTCAGCTGTCCCTCTGAACCCCCTCAGCCAAGGTGGGACCAAAGGAGACCCAGGCTAAGCCTCCCAGGTCTGGGCATGAGGGAGGCAGGAAATGCTCTTCCCCAAATCTGCTCTTTCTGGGCTGGGCCCTGCCCTGGAATGTGGCTGATGTGCCACCTCCTCCAGGAAGCCTCTCCTGACCCCCAGCTCTATGGGCATCCATGACACTTTTCCTTTCTTATATCCAGACCAGCAGTGTGGACACAGGTCTGGACTTGTTTCCTGAAGGCACAGGGGCCCTGGCCCCATCTGGCAGTACCCCCCACGTAGGGACCAGGTCTTCTGGTTCTTACATTCCTCCCTGTCCCTTGCACGCCCCTCCATAAGTGCCTTGTGACACTGGATGGTACGACCTTCATTTCCAGCCACCCTGCCCTGGGTTTCCTACCTCTGGGAGAGGGGCTGGAGAAGCTGCAGGGCCTAAAAGGAGAGTCCTGCCCTTCTGTGGGCCTCAGTTTTTCCTCAGTGCAATGGGACAAAAGCAGCTACGTCACCTGAACCATGAGGGAACCCCGGGCACAGACTGCAGACCACGAGGGAACCCCAAGCAGACTGTAAAGCCATGTGAAAGTTGCTTTTAGTGATCGCACGCACTGAAATGAAACTGAGAAGAGACATGGGGGACATGGGGTCAGCTATGACATGCCCAAGCCAAGGCGCTGACACTCTTCAAAGCCCAGCCTCCAGGCTGGCATGGCCCATGTCAGGCAGAGTTCCGAGGGGAAGGAGGCCGAGAGCAGCCACTGGTTCAGGAAAATGTCACAGGCCCAGGGGAAATGAAAGCCTGTCCCCCAGTAAGCACACACCCCTCCAGACACAGACAGGCCTCCATCCTCATACACCGCCTGCACTCTCAACCCTGGGCGTGGGGCTCTCCCAGAGGGAAAGATCATGACCAGCCGGCGGGGGGATGCTGGTCGTCTCTCCCACCCAAAATATCAGGGTGAGAGAAAGTGGGGTGATCGGGGTGAGAGAAGGCGGGGAGAGGCTCCAGGGCATCAAAACAGACCCGTGGGAAATATCATAGAGTCCTGGGCTAGTGGAGAATTGGCTTGTCATCTGGGTCTTCATCATGGGGTGGGAGTTCCCTGGGGACAAGGTGTGTCTCCCTCATTACATCAGGGTTCCCTGAGGGCAGGGGCTGGCTCTCCTCTCCCACTGGGGGTTCTTGGGTATGGGGATTGTATTCCAGGTGATACACCCATCTTAGACCCTTTGCTCCTTGTTGATGGGTGGAGTGCAATGGGCTGTATGGAGTTGGTAGGACCAGGGACCAGGGATAGAGATAGAGGAACCCTTGCAGGGGACACAGTTCTATGCTGAGGGTCAGTGGTCCGGGTTCCAGAATCTATTCAGCCCCAGCCCACTGTGGGATGCTGGCAAGTTTCCTTCCCTCTCTGGGCACCAGACATCCCTCCAGCGCGATGGGTATACAACTGTGCAGTCACCCAGGGGCCTGTGCCTACAAGGGCCGGCTCTCGCTTTAAGGTCCTGCTGCCACCATATTGAATTGTGGATAATTTCTGAACAGTGGGCCCTTCATGTTCATTTTGTGCTGGGCCCTGAAAACTATATAGCCAACTCGGAACACAGGCATGAGCACAGTCATTGGTGTTCTATTTTGTTTTGGAGCCTAGGAGCCTTTCTGCAAACAAAATACAAGATGGGGTATAAACAGATCAAACTCCTCTGTCCCAGCATGGGCCCTGGGGGCTCCTCTAGCCATCCCCTGCTGGGAGGCAGGCCCTGTACACGCCAGGAGGGAGTGGGGCTGCCCAGGGTGTGGAATTTGAGCCCCGCCACGGGAGCCTGCCTCTGGCTCAGACATTGTTTCTTGAGCCCCTCTGTGAAGGCACACATGGCTACCGCAGGTTAACCCTTATCAGAGAAACAGTGGTCCTCTAGACCCCAGCTGGCACTCCCGGGGCGCTGGACCCAGGCACCATGAGGGTCTTCGAGGCAGACAGAGTGAGAGACGGCCTTCGGGCTGTAATCTCCCCTCCTCTCCCACCCACCCTCTCAGCCCGCTGGTGCTTGAACTCCCACCACCCAGCTCCCCTGTATGGATGGGCCCTTGCTGCACCCTGTCCTCTGTGAGGAATCCTGCATTCAGCCTCACTAGGCATGTGCTCCCCACAGTGAAGGATGTGGTCTGAGCTGGGTTTGATGCAAGGGTACAGAGGACACCTGTAGGGAGGAAAGGGCACAGGGAGGAGCAGCTGTGGGTGTGGATGATGAATTTCCTGCTTTTGTGCTAGGCCTGAGAGTACAGGGTTCAAGGGGCCTCGGTGGGTGCCCCAAAGAGCTCTGCCTGCCTTGTGCTTCTGCGGGCCAACCCTGATAGGAACCGAGATCCTCAGCATCTATACAAACCAGACACATGAACTTTCCCACACCCTGCCTGCCTCTGTACCCACATCCTACACAAGCATGACTGAGCAGTAACCCCATATAGCGGAGAAAGCCCGCTCAGTGTAATTCCAAATGGCTGCAGCATTAAGCCATGGAAATCCAGTCTAAGGCTGGGAAATCCATCTGCCTGCTCACCAGAGCAGCACAGACAGCTTTACTCTGTGCTGGCACCTGCACCCTGGGGGAATGGGTGCAGCTGAGCACGTGCAAGTACGTGTGTGCACACATGCATGCCTGCTCACTCACACATTAACATACACGTACGTATCTGCATTGGCATGTACACCTGAGCTCACAGCTACATACTTGCATCCGACTCACTGGGCTCACACACCCCTTCACACCTGGGTACACACATATATATAGAAACAAATGTACTCACACACATCTACACACATCCACCTGCACACAGTAAGATTTGCACTCACACATCTGCACACTGTGCACAAACACTCCTGGGCACACATACTCAACCCACCCATCCATGCACATACCAGCAGCTACATACCCCTCGCCACACCCATCAACCCAGCCCCTCAATCTGCAAGCACATGGGCACACACCTGTGCACACACACAATACACATGCACCGAGCATGCACATGCGCAAAAAGGCACACACATCTATACACACACACCTTTGTATGCACACCACAACTTCTACAACAGCCGCGCCCCACTTGGTCTACACGCAAGCACACACTTAGCAGCCAGCCCTGCAGCTTGCACTGGGGCAGTTTATAGCTGGTTGCCTGAGTCTCTAAGAAGCCTGGGAATCTGAACCACCACTTCAAAGCACATCTCCTCCACCCGCTCCCCATTCAGAGGCCCAGAGCAGGAGAGGGGTATGTCCCATGTCCTAGGCCACCAGGGAGAGAGTATGTTAGTGTGAGGCCAGCCTATCGTATGACCTGGAACAAGTCCCTGTCACCCTCTCGGCCTGTGAACTGATCATCTCAGGGAATCCCTTCATAATCAGGGCCGGGGAAGCCTCCTAAAAAGGCAGGAATCAGAGGCGGGCAGGTCACCTGGAGATATTGCAAAGGGTGGGGAGGCTGAGTTGGGGGGCTGGGCTGCATCAACTGGAGGTGGGAGGGCCTGATATCCTGGGATGACAGGGGTCCCACTGGGGAGCAGGCTGCTGGCAGACAGCCAGGGGGAATTATGGCAAGGTGGAGGGAGGGGCTTAGCCACCATGTGTGGGCCTCCCAGCCAGGTACCTTTACTCCCTGAGGAGGTGTGGGAAGGGGCCTCCTGATATTGTGGAGGGTAATTTCTCAAGCTGCCAGCTTCCTGGGGTGTGAGATGGCCTCCCTGCTAGCTACACGGGGGCCATGAGCATTGAGCAGCGTGAAGGCCTCTGCCTGCACCTGCACTCAGCAGGGAAGATCTCCCACAGCATGCCTGGTGGGGGCCAGAGACCCAGCTCACAGCATGGGCCGGGCGCAGTGGCCGCATGGTGGCTGTGTGGCTCAGGCATACAAGGTGGGATCCCCCTGCTGAAGCAGGCCCTGTCTCAGACCTCAGGTCTTAGGACATACTGCCAGCCCCAAGGTCTGCCTCTTAATGGCCTCCATAGGGCCCCCATTGGAAGATGGCTCTTGAGGAGCTGTTAGAAAAGAGGTGGGCACCAACCGAGGAAGCCCCAGGGCATGAGCTGTCCCAGAGCTGCAGGGGGAAGGGTGTGCTGGGGATGGAGGGTGCTCTCAAGTGAGACAAAGTGGGGTCAAGTCCAGCTGTGCCACCAAGGCAAGTCACTCCCCCTCTCTGTGCCCATGTCCTCATCTGTAAGCAGGGGGTGATGAGACCTACCCTCACCAGCCGCCATGGGGCCTAACAGCTGTTAGGTGGAATGTCTGGCACATGACGAGCACCCCATCCCACGGCAGCTTTGAAAACCAGGCATCCCTGCAAACTCGTACCTGTGCTCCTAGCTTTTTTTTTTTTTTTAATGAGATGAAGTTTCATTCTGTCACCCAGGCTGGAGTACAGTGGCGGAATCTTGACTCACTGCAACCTCCATCTCCTGGATTCAAGTGTTTCTCCTGCCTCAGCCTCCAGAATAGCTTGGATTTCGGGCATGAGCCACCATACCTGGCTTCTTTTTTGTATTTTTAATAGAGACAGGGTTTTACCATGTTGGTCAGGCTGGTCTCAAACTCTTTACCTCATGTGATCCACCCGCCTTGGCCTCCCAAAGTGCTGGGATTACAGGCGTGAGCCACTGCACCTGGCCATGTGCTCATAGCTTTAGATGCCAGCCTCAGGCTGACGACTCCTCAGTAATGTCTCCAGCCCAGAACTTGCCCCTGCACTCCAGACTGCTATATTCAATCACTGACCTGCAGCTGCACTTGGACGTCTACTGAGCATCCCAAACTTATGACATCCAAAGGACCCCCTCTCCTGCCCCCTCACAGGCTTCTCTCACTGTCTTCTCCTTAGCACGGGAAACACTTATCTTCCTGATTGTTCAGGCCTCAAAGCCTGGTGTCCTCCTTGACTCTCTCCCATCCAATGTCCCATCTATCAGAAACCCGGCCAGCCAGTCTCCAGACAGGCCCAACTCCCCGACTCCCCATTGCACCTGCTGGGACACCCTCTCCTGCAGAGTATGACAGTGACCTTCTCACAGCTGCTTTTGGCAGCCAGGGGGTCCTTTCCAACCTACATCAGATAGCACCCTCGCCTGCTCAGAAGACCACAGTGGCCTCTCTTCTCACTCATGGTAAAAGCCAATGTCATTGCCACCATCTGCCCTGTCACCTCTCTGACACTCGTCCCTCACTCCTCTGGCTTCCTCAGCTCCATGCTCCTTACAGTGTATTAACTGTCTGTGCACCCACTGTATCATGTGATTATGACTATAATCACTGGGACATGGCCCCAGTTTACTGATGGAGAAACTGAGGCTGGGGAGGCCAACTGGATCGCCCAGATCCCACACTTATACATGGAGCTCAGACCAAGACCTGGGGCCCTTGGTTCACCATGATGCCGCTGCCTTCAGTCACTCCCAGTCCTTCAAGATAAAACCCGCAAGTCACCCAGCCAGCACCAGGGCTTGGATGTGGGCCGAACACACAGGACTCTTGGGGTGTGCCCAGGTCCTTAGGCCAGGCCGACAGGAGGCAGAGGTAGCTACTCTGCAGCTCAGGCCAAGGGAAGGAACGGCCCTCTGCCAGG
>PVKP010020997.1:0-39844 GCA_004027715.1 Plecturocebus donacophilus
TGTAGAGTTTCTACTGAGAGATCTGCTGTGAGTCTGATAGGCTTCCCTTTATGGGTAACCTGGCCTTTCTCTCTGGCTGCCCTTAGTATTTTCTCCTTTATTTCAATCCGAGTAAATCTAACAATTATGTGTCTTGGGGTTGGTCTTCTTGAGGAATATCTTTGTGGGGTTCTCTGTATTGCCTGGAGTTGAGTATTGTTGTGCCTTGCTAGTTTAGGAAAATTTTCCTGGATAATATCCTGAAAAATATTTTCCAACTTGGATTCATTCTCTTCGTCACTTTCAGGTATACCTATTAAGTGTAAATTAGGTCTTTTCATATAGTCCCATATTTCCTGGAGATTTTGCTCATTTCTTTTTATCCTTTTTTCTCTGATCTTATCTTCTCGTTTCATTTCATTAAGTTGGTCTTCAATCTCTAATATCCTTTCTTCTGCTTGATCAATTAGACTGTTAAAACTTGTGCATACTTTACGGATTTCTCGTATTGTGCTTTTCAGCTCCATTAATTCGTTTATGTTCTTCTCTAAATTGTGCATTCTCGTTAGCATTTCGTTAAATCTTTTTTCAAAGTTATTAGTTTCTTTGCATTGGGTTAGAACATATTTTTTTTAGCTCACAGAAGTTTCTTATTATCCACCTTCTGAAGCCTGACTCTGTTAATTCTTCGCACTCGTTTTCCATCAGGCCTTGTTCCGTTACTGATGAGGAACTAGCGTCCTCTGTAGAAGGAGAGACATTCTGATTTTGAGTGCTTTCAGTTTTTTTACGGTGGCTTTTTGGCATCTTTATGGTTTTATCCACCTGTCGTCTCTGTAATTACCCACTTTCAAATTAGGTCTCTGAGTGGACGTCCAGCTTGTTGATTCCCAGCTCCGAAATCTATGTAATTTTCACTGTGGCAACCCACAATGCTGGCTAAAACAGCTGAAATTCGTGGTGCTTTTCTGCCCAGGGGTCTCTGGTCTGGCTTCCCTCTTCAGTCCCTTTTTCAATCAGCTGAATGGACTGCTCTGCCATCCCAGAGCTCCAAACATCATCCAAAAGGAGACTTGGTCCCGTTTACTCCGCACCAAGAGCCGCCGGGCCGAGGCACAGGCAAAACAGCTGCGCCAGCTGAAAGGGCCGCGTTGGCGACCCGTGGGGCTCCTCCGCTGGGAATGTCCTGGTCCGTGGGCAGCAAAAATTTGTTGGTAAGTGTGGCGTCCACTCACTCTCTGCGCTTTCACTGGGAGCTGCAATCCTGAGCTGCTAGTAATTGGCCATCTTGGATCTCTCTGAGGAGATCATTCTTATCTCTTAAAAGTAAGGACATTCATGTTTGTGGATGAAAATTCAAGTTTGGCATTTGGTTTAAATACTCCAGTGAGGGAAGGAGAAATGAAAGCAGATAATAGTGAAACAAGATTGGTTTTTTTTTTTTTTTTTTTTTTTTTGAGACAGAATCTCACTCTGTCGTCCAGGCTGGGGTGCAATGGCACGATCTCATCTCACTGCAACATCCACCTCCCGGGTTCAAGCAATTCTCCTGCCTCAGCCTCCCGAGTACCTGGGATTACAGGCATGCCTGCCTAATTCTGTATTTTTAGTAGAGACGGGGTTTCACCATGTTGGTCAGCTGGTCTCCAACCCCTGATCACAGGTGATTCGCCTGCCTTGGCCTCCCAAAGTGCTGGGATTACAGGAGAGAATCACAGCCACCACGCCCAGCCTAAAGTTAATTTTTTCAAGCATTTAAATACATCTTTTGTAAGGTTTTTAAAATAAAGGCAGATTTAGTCAAGTTTATTGAAAGTTTACACTGAAGGAAGGAATATGCCAATTTGACGTTTTAGAGAAGTTTAAATGCAAGCGTTTGTTGTCCCAGCTTAGAGATTGGTGAGTGAGGTCTGTGCGTGTCATTTTCAGGTTCCAAAACAGTAAGCATTATCTTATTGTTATCTTTGGTGGATGCTGACTTAGTTCATGAATGTTGTCAGTTCTAAATGTGGACAGTTGGGCTGGAAGATGAAACTCAGCCTCTTTCAGATCCTAGTAACCCCTGCCAAGCCCCCATCCGTCATATTTCTCAATGAAGACATTATTTTTAAAAGACTTGGGGTTTTTTTCCCCTCTGTACTTCTGTGTATCTCAACCTCAACATTTCAAAAGGAAAAATGCAAAGAAATGTCTTACCTGGGTAACCACTGAAGATCACTCCAGAATCTATCTGATGTCCCAATTTTGCTGTTTGCCAGCGAGGCTTTGAAAGCTATACCCTTGAGATTTTTTTGTTTGTTCCATTTTGGTTTTGGCTGACTTAGGACCTTAGAAGGAAAACAAACAGTAGCAGCTAATAACATTCTCAAGTCTATTGCTGCTTAGAACGCATTCTCAGATCAATAAGCAGTGATAAGCCTTGGAGAAGAAAAAGAGAAGGCAAGTAGAAATTCTAGAACTAAAAAATACAATTAGGTCTGGGTGCAGTGGCTCATGCCTATAATCTGAGTACTTTGGGAGCTCAAGGTAGAAGGATCACTAGAGCCCAGGAGTTCAAAACCAGTCTGGGCAACATGGCAAAACCCTACCTCTACAAAAACAAAAACAAAGAAATCAGCCGGGTGTGGTGGCACATACCTGTGGTCTCAGCTACTTGGGAGGCAGAAGAATCGCCTGAACCTGGGAGGCAGAGGTTGCAGTGAGGAGAGGTCACGCCACCGAATGCCAGCCTGGGTGACAGAGCAAGACTCCGTCTCAACAAATAAATAAATAAGAGGTCAAATAATAAATCACAATAGAAATTAGAAAATGTTTTTAATACCTGGGCACGGTGCCTCACACCTGCAATCCCAGCACCTTGGGAGGCCGACGTGGACAGATCACGAGGTCAGGAGATCGAGACCATCCTGGCTAACAGTGAAAACCTATCTCTACTAAAAATACAAAACATTAGCTGGGCATGGTGGCATGCACCTGTCGTCCCAGGTACTCGGGAAGCTGAGGCAGGAGAATTGCTTGAACCCAGGAGAGGGAGGTTGAAGTGAGCTGAGATCGCACCACTGCACTCCAGCCTGGGCAACAGAGGGAGACTCCGTCTCAAAAAAAGAAAATGTGTCTTTAATTTAGTGAAAATGATAATGCTGCTTTACTATGGGGTGCAGCAAAAGCCATACTTAAAGGGAAAATGTATGTATTCCTAAGTAAGAAAGGCTGAAAATCAGGCCAGGCAAGGTGGCTCACATCTGTAATCCTAGCACTTTGGGAAGCCGAGGCAGGTAGATCACTTGGGGTCAGGAGTTTGAGACTCGCCAACATAGTGAAACCCCGTCTCTACTAAAAATATAAAAAATTGGCCGGGCGCGGTGGCTCACGCCTGTAATCCTAGCACTCTGGGAGGCTGAGGTGGGTGGATCACCTGAGGTCAGGAGTTCAAGACCAGCCTGATCAATATGATGAAACCTTGTCTTAAAAAATATATATACAAAAAATTAGCCAGACGTGGTGGTGCACACCTGTAGTCCCAGCTACTCAGGAGGCTGAGGCAGGAGAATCACTTGAACCTGGGAGGCAGAGGTTGCAGTGAGCTGTCTGCACTCCAGCCTGGGCGACACAGTGAGACTCCATCTCACAAAAAGAGAAGCAAACAGCAAGAAAGCAAGCAAGCAAGGAAGAAGAACCGTGATCCAGAGAGATTAAATGAACTGTCAGCAGCTACTCTGTCTCCTGGGACAAAGGCTCTGGGACAAACTGCTCCTAGAGAGGCACTGTCAGAATCGCAGCCCGTCCCGTGGCACCCCCTGCCCTGCTGACATCACAAGCGGAATGCTGGGGCTGCTCAAGCTTGAATTATGACCTCAGGGGGCAAAACTGCAGGCAGCCTTTAAGGAGGGAAGACGCCTGGATAGGGAAATAGCAAAACATCAGCCAAAGGGAGAGGTAAGGAGGCAGCTGTCATACCCCAAAAGATGCAAACCGCTCAGGGTGTGGGCACAACGGACTGATGGGGACCCTCCCGGCATCTGGGGAGTGGGGCTGGGACAGGGGCCGGGTGCCTGAATGCCCAAGGTTCTTTTTCCTGTTGTCACAGGGCAGCCAAGCAGCCAGCTTGCAGAGATGGCACGCAGAGAGTTTCACGTAAGGACTTAGGCTTCCAACTCCTCCTCCAGGGAAGCAGCTCCTTTCCCTCGTCACAGTGTAACTGCCTTCTGCCTGTCAGCGCTCTTGTGTTCCAGAAATCAGGGCTGGAACAAGAAGAACAGTCTTCTTTGTTTTTGAAAGTGAGTTTTGCTCTGTGGCCCAGGCTGGAGGGCAGTGGCACAACGTCAGCTCCCTGCAGCCTCCGCCTCCCAGGCTCACCGATTCTCCTGCCCTTGCCTCCTGAGCAGCTGGGATTACAGGCGCCCAGCTAATTTTTGTATTTTTAGTAGAGACGGAGTTTCACCATGCTGGCCAGGCTGGTCTCAAACTCCTAACCTCGGGTGATTCGCCCGCCTCGGCCTCCCAAAGTGCTGGGATTACAGGTGTGAGCCACTGCACCCAGCCCACAGTCTTCAATTTATGTCCCCCAAGTGGGTTGGTCAATGACAGCTCCTGCTTGCCATGGGCAGACAGCTGCTACTAAGAGGAGGATGGGAGAACTTCCTCAATGCCCCCCTCACCGCCCCAGTCTCGGCTTCTGCATGGCTTTGCTCTGTCTTCCCAGGGCCACTACAGAACCAGGACCAAGGCCCAGCACTGCAGCCCCCTGTCCAGCCCTCGAGACTTCCCCAAGTCCAGCTCCTGACAAGGAACAGCCATCTCCACATGCTCGAGGACCAACTCCTCTGTCCCTTTTGCCGAGAGGTGTTCTGCAAGCCGGTCACCACTGCCTGCGGCCACAACTTCTGCATGAGCTGCCTCCAAGGTTTCTGGAACCACCAGGCTGCCATGGGCGAGAAGCTCTATTGCCCCCAGTGCCGAGAGGACTACCCCTCCAGGCCCTGCCTCTGTAAGAATGTCATTCTAGGAGAGATGGTGGCCAGCTTCAACCAGACCAAGGGCCAGGCCTCAGGGCCCTTGTGGCCCCTGGTTCAGTCCCAGGACATGGCCTGCGACTTCTGTTCCACCCCGAAGCTCAAATCTGTCAAGTCGTGCCTCCAGTGCGTGGCCTCCCTGCGCAAGAAGCACCTGCGCAGCCACTGCGAGGACCAGATGTTCAAGGACCACCAGCTGCTGGAGCCCGTGCGGGACCTCAAGAACTGCTTGTGCTGGAAGCAGCACAGTCTGCGGCGGATGTACTCTGGCACGGAAGGCTGCTGCGTGTGTGGGGTCTGCTGGAGGAGCACAAGAACCATGACATCACCTCCCTGCAGGAGGAGCGTGCCCGCAAGGAGGTGAGGTGGGAGGAGGCGGGGGACTCTCAGTTCTCGGGGCCTTTCACATGTCCTTGGAAGACAATCAAGCAGCTGTTAAAGTCATGGTCACTGGGGTTATGTTGTGACATAAAAAGGTACTAGTGAGTTAAATGAGTAAAGGATTCAGAATTGTATGTATGAAGCCTATATCAACATATCAAAATACAAGCGCCTCACCTTAGGTTGTGTGAACCCTTAGGTTGTGTGAACCATTTCCTCCATTTTATTTTCTTTCTTTCTTTCTTTCTTTTTTTGAGATGGAGTTTTGCTCTTGTCAACCAGGCTGGAGTGTAATGGCACGATCTGTACTCATTGCAACCTCTGCCTCCTGCGTTTAAGCGATTCTCCTGCCTCAGCCTCCCAAGTAGCTGGGATTACAGGTGTTAGCCACTATGCCCGGCTACATTTTGTATTTTCAGTAGAGATGGGGTTGACCACACCATGTTAATCAGGCTGATCTTGAATTCTGGACCTCAGGTGATCCACCCACCTCAGCCTCCCAAATTGCTGGGATTACAGGCCTGAGCCACTGCTCCCAGCCTATTTGTATTTTTTTTTTTTTTTAACTACTCTGAGTGTTTCTGTGACTGTATTTTTTAATAGTGGAATTCTCATATTTTAGATTTCCTATCATGTATATTCCGTTAACAGTGCTATTCTAACATAGCCCCGTCAGTGGTTCATAACAAAATAAGGAACTTGTGCCAGAACATAAACCAACTTCACTAAGCAGAATTAGTTCGGTTGACACTTTTTTCTTTCCTTTTTTTTTTTTCTTTTTTTCCCGTGTCAATATCTTGCTCTGTCTCCCAGGCTGGAGTGCAGTGGCTCGATCTCTGCTCATTGAAACCTCTGCCTCCCGGGTTTAAGCAATTCTCCTGTCTCAGCCTCCCGGGTAGCTGGGATTACAGGCACACATCACCACACCCGGCTAATTTTTGTATTTTTAGTAGAAATGGGGCTTCGTCATGTTGGCCAGGCTGGTCTCAAACTCCTAACCTCCTGATCTGCCTGCCTCAGCCTCCCAAAGTGCTGGGATTACAGGCCTGAGCCACTGTGTCCGGCTGAGATGTTTTTATTTTTTCTTTTCTGTTTTTTTGAGATGGAGTCTCACTCCTTTGCCCAGGCCAGAGGGGCAGTGGCGTGATCTCGGCTCACTGTAATCTCCAGCTCCTGGATTCAAGCAATTCTTCTGCCTCAGTCTTCCGAGTAGCTGGGATTATAGGTACATGTCACCACACCCAGCTAATTTTTGTATTATTAGTAGAGACGGGGTTTCATCATGTTGGTCAGGTTGGTCTCGAACTCCTACCCTCGTGATCCACCGGCCTCAGGCTCCCAAAGTGCTGGGATTGGCTGGCCCCGGCTGACACTTTTTACATTGCAAGATTTTGTAAAACAGCTGAGCATGGTGGCTCACTCCTATAATCCCAGCACTTTGGGAGGCCAAGGCAGGAGAATCACTTGAGCTCAGGAGTTTGAGACCAGCCTGGGCAACATGGCAAGACTCCATCTCTACAAAAAGTAGAAAAATTAGCCTGGCGTGGTGGTCAGGAGGCTGAGGTGGAAAGATGGCTTGAGCCGGGGAGGCGGAGGTTTCAGTGAGCTGAGATTACATCACGGTGCTCCAGCCTGGGAGACAAAGCGAGACTCTGATTTAAAAAAAGAAAAAAGACTTTTGTCAGTGAAGGACAGACTACGTTGATTAGATCGATTGACAACCTGGCGTGAGCTTCTTATTTTGCTAAGGACAGGAGTGGTTCGTGGACAGCACTTGGAGTCGCACGGTTTTATAAATAACAGTGAAAATGCCTAGTGCTGGGACATAAAGGCTTGTGTGGGACTCGGGCCTGGCAGCACTGCCCCAGGGAGCCCACATGGCTGTGTACCTGCTAAGCCCCTCCTGGCCCCACCGCCTCCCGAGCTCTCCAAGGCCCTTTCCTGTGGCCTGAAACTCTATGGTCATCACTGTTAGGAGCAAATAAGCTGATTCCTTCAACTAGAGACAGGCGCTCAGGGAGTGAGAGCAGCCCTCCAAGCAGAGGGCAGGACCATGGGCCATCCAGCACTGCTCTCTCATTGTCGTTGAAGCTAAGCAGACGAATGCACAAGGTATGTCTCTACTAGGCTCAGACATGGGCCTGTTTGCAGAAGGGCTTCTCCAAGGCCACCTCTCTAAATCTGGGGCCCCTCCTCCTCTCCCCTCCACCCCCCACCCCAGGTAGAGGTTCAAAAGGTCCAGGACACTGTGGAGAACCAGACACTGATCATCACTGTTGACAGCCAGAAGCACCAGGGCTGGGTGGCCTTTCTCTCGGTAAAGTTGGCCCACCCCACCCCAGGCCCAGACTTCCACAGCGCCCTGCATTGGGCTGCAGAGACCTCTCAGGACTTGGAGTGAATGGCGTGGGACCAGGCAGGCAGAGACAGGATGCCTAGGCAGGCTCTGGGCTGTGACACTGGGGGTGCTGGACTGGAACTCACAGATGCCCCTCGACATACACCCCACCCCCGAAACCGATCCAGACAATGAGAGATGAGGTGAACACCTGCTTCTCAGAGATCATCCAGGAGGTCAAACAGCTGCAGATGCGAATCTTGAATTTCATGGAGAAGGAGGAGGCAGCCGCCCTGGAGAAGCTGAGCAGCTCCATGCAGCAGAGCCACAACCGGCTCCTGAAGCTGAAGGGAGACAGCGTCTGGCTCCACACCCTGCTCATCAACCGGAGCAACCAGCAATTTCTGCAGGCAAGGTCTCACCCCACAACCTCTGGTTTAGGCCCCGTCGCAGCCTCCACTCTCTCTCCACCCACAAACATACCAGATCTCGGCCAGGCATGGTGGCTGACGCCTTTAATCCCAGCACTTTGGGAGGCTGAGGTGTGCAGATCACCTGAGGTCAGGAGTTCAAGACCAGCCTGGCCAACATGGTGAAACCCTGTCTCTACTAAAAATACAAAAATTAAAACCCGGGCGCGGTGGCTCACGCCTGTAATCCCAGCACTTTGGGAGGCCGAGGCGAGCGGATCATGAGGTCAAGAGATCGAGACCATCCTGGCCAACATGGTGAAACCCCGTCTCTACTAAAAATACAAAAATATTAGCTGGGTGTGGTGGCATGCGCCTGTAATCCCAGCTACTCCGGAGGCTGAGGCAGGAGAATTGCTTGAACCCAGGAGGCGGAGGTTGCAGTGAGCCAAGGTTGCGCCACTGCACTCCAGCCTGGCACCTAGTGACGGAGTGAGACTCTGTCTCAAAAAAAAAAAAAAAAAAATTAGCTAGGCATGGTGGCAGGTGCCTGTAATCCCAGATATTCAGGCGGCTGAGGCAGGAGAATCACTTGAACCTGGGAGGCAGAGGTTGCAGTGAGCCAAGATTGTGCTATTGCACTCCAACCTGGGCGACAAGAGTGAAACTCCGTCTCAAAAAAAAAACAAACACACACACTAGATCTGGCCCAGACCTTGGATGAGTGATCAGCCTTTAGAGTACATCACTGTGTCCATTCCCCTGCCTCAGGGAGCCTCCCCATTCCAGGCCACCTATCTTGAGCTTGCACCAACATCCTTGTCTTTCTCCACTTCAGAGCTTAGCCTTACCCCAGCTTTCCTGCCTTGGCTTCCCTCGACCACATGGGATTCCAGGCATCTGACGCAGTCTAAGTTTCTTCAGATTCCCCTGGATCACAGCTGAAAGTGAGGCCAGAACAATCTCTATAGCTTGGATTGAAATCCCTTTTCCAGCCCAGGAGGTGGAGGTTGTAGTGAGCCAGGATTGCACCACTGGACTGCCGCCTGGGTAACAAACGAAGACCCTTTCTAGAAAAAAGAAAAAAAAAAAGAATTGTGAAATGCGTTTTCCTTCCCCTGTCCTGGTCTGGCCCCGAAGCCTGGAATGCTGCTGCTGTAAGTAGCAGGTGGGGCCAAGCAGCAGTTTCTGGATGAGGCCTGGAGCTGCCCAAAACCTGTGGTGGTTGGGAACTCCAGCTTCTTTTCTTTTTTTTTTTTTTTTTTTTGAGACGGAGTCTTGCTCTTATTGCCCAGGCTGGAGTGCAATGGCATGATCTCAGTTCACCACAACTTCTGCCTCCCAGGTTCAAGCGATTCCCTGCCCCAGCCTCCCAAGTGGCTAGGATTACAGGCATGCACCACAACGCCCACCCAGCTAATTTTGCATTTTTAGTAGAGACGAGATTTCTCCATGTTGGTCAGGCTGGTCTCGAACTCTTAATCTCAGGTGATCCGCCTGCCTTGGCCTCTCAAAGTGCTGGGATTACAGGCATGAGCCACTGCGCCCAGCCCCAGCTTCCTTTCTTAAGCTACCAACACACCCTGGGCAGACATCTAGGGCGACTGCTCACCTTATCCCCTGCACACAATAGGAAGCATTTGGCAGTGGCTTTTACTAAGCAGTTCAAGGCGCAACAGAAATCCTCCCATCATTTTCTGAAAATCTCCTTTGCCTAATAATGCACACTAGGCCACAGTGCCCAAGCCCTTGGCAAAGCCCTGACCTCTGATGTCCAAACAGCTGGGAGGAGGGAAAGGAGATGCCCAGGTTTGAAAAGGGGGAACTTCTGCTCTACTGGTTTTGGGAGCCTCTGGGCTCCTGGCGTCTGCCTAGGCCCTGGCTAACAGGTGGTACCTCTGGAACCTCCCTGCATCCAGGAGTTCCCCAGGCTGAAGCAGTTCTCAGCCCGCATGGAACCCCCGATGGGCATCAACTGTGAGGAAACACAGAGCTTCTCCCAGCTGCCAGAGACCCTGGCTGAGCTCCGGACCCAGTTGCTAGACGTGGGCCTCAGCTTCTTCAACCAGCTCCTTCTGAAGGGTGAGTCCCTGGCAGCCTGGGGCCTGCATTCCAGGGTCTGGGATGGTCCTGCAGGGCAGCGGTTGGGGTTCTGGGCACTGGGAGAGCCCTGCCTGCTGTGTGCACCATCCCTATGTGCAACAGCCCCCTGGATGCCCATGCCTCTCTCCAGGAGGATGTGGAGCTATGAGAATGTCCTCAGCAAAGCCCCTCCATCTCCCCCAGGCATTAAGATGAGCTTCTGTGAGGTGCTGCCCACAGCTGTGGACAGGAAGACACTCCTCAAGTGTGAGTCCTGGGTCCTGGGATCTAGCCTCCAGGATGGGAAGGAAAGGAGCAGGGTCCTGGGTGCCTCGTCTTCCCCAGCCCCTCCTCTACTCAGGCCAGGGCCTCCAGGGAGCTGCCAGCTCTCTCTTGCCCTGAACTCTCCCTTGGGACTGGAGACCTCAGAAGGACTTGGTCTCAACCTCAGGCCCCTGGTAGTAAAAGGAGGAGACGCTGTCCTATCCTACCCCCAAGGGTGAAGCAAGGACTCACTTCCACCCCAGCAGCTCCTTGGCCCACGTGTGGCACAACCCCTGCCCTCAGTCAGATGCCTGCCAACCTCCCTTGGGCTTCACCCAAGTCAGCTTGGATGGGCTCTGTTCATTCTTTTTTTTTTGAGACAGAGTTTTGCTCTGTCGCCCAGGCTGGAGTGCAGTGGCGTGATCTCAGCTCACTGCAACCTCTGCTCCCCGGTTCATGCGATTCTTCTGCCTCAGTCTCCCAGGTAACTGGGACTATAGGTGCACGCCACCACACCCAGCTAATTTTTGGATTTTTAGTAGAGATGGGGTTTCACCATATTGGCCAGTCTGGTCTCGAACTCCTGACCTCATGATCCACCCACCTCGGCCTCCCAAAGTGCCGAGATTACAGGCATAAGCCACCATGCCCAGCTGGTGGGTTCTGTCCATTTTATTTTTTTTTAAGATGGAATCTCACTCTATCACCCAGGCTGGAGTGCAGTGGCGGGATTCTGGCTCACTGCAACCTCTGCTCCCCGGTTCAAGTGATTCTCCTGTCTCCGCCTCCCAAGGGGCTGGGATTATAGACACCTGCCACCACGCCCAACTAATTTTTGTATTTTTAGTAGAGATGGAGTTTCACCATATTGGCCAGGCTGGTCTCAAACTCCTGACCTCGTGATCCGCCCGCCTTGGCCTCCCAAAGTGCTGGGATTACAGGTATGAGCCACCATGCCCAGCTGGTGGGCTCTGTCCATTTCTTTCTTTGTTTTTTTGAGAAGAAGTCTTGCCTGGTAGCCAAGGCTGGAGTGCAATGACACAATCTCAGCCCACTGCAACCTCCTTCTCTCAGGTTCAAGCGATTCTCCTGCCTCAGCCTCCTGAGTAGCTGGGGTTACAGGCGTGTGCCGTCACACCCGGCTAATTTTTGTATTTTTAGTACAAACAGAGTTTCACCATGCTGGCCAGGCTGGTCTCGAACTCCTAACCTCAGGTGATCCGCCCACCTTGGCCTCCCAAAGTGCTGGGATTACAGGCGTGAGCCAATTCGCCAGGCCCCCACTCAGTCTTGTATCCCTGAACAAACAGAAAGGGAGGCCGATGTTAATGTCTGATGGCAGGGGGACGGCGGGTGACCTAGCACAGCACCCACTCACCCTACAGGCTATGGCTGGGCAGGCCAGTTCAGGGCCGGAAGGGGTGAGTGGGTCAGGGACCGCTCCCAAGAGCATGGGTGGAAACATCCCCTGACTTCTAAGCAAATGCTCAGCAAGCCAGCGCTCTGCCCCGGGGGCTGCTGACCCGGTGTCCCCACCTCCATCCCCAGGTTACCGCAACCCGACCTTCGACCCCCCCGCAGCCGGCGAGGAGCTGTTCCTGCTCAAGGAGACCCACTCGGTGCTTAACCTGGGCATCCACCTGGAGCCCCTCAGACAGGGCGGCCCCTTCCCGGGCTTCAAGCAGTGGCCCAGGTGCCGTGCTCGCGCGGCCTATCCGAGGGCCGCCGCTACTGGGAGGCGGAGGTGTCCGACTCGTGGGTGTGCCTGGGCGTCCCCTACCGCCCCCGCTCCCCGCTCCCGGCTCCGCGGCCGCCTGCGCTGCAGCGCGCTCTGTCTGCTGGGCCGCACCCCCTCCGCAGGGTGCCTGGAGGGGGGTCCGCTCGGTGTCTCGGTGCGCTGCGGGCGCCTGCCGCTGGGCGTGGCGCTCACTGCGGCGCGGGCTGCCGGTCCTCCCACGGCCTGGCGGGCGGCGCCAGCCTCCTGCACCACGTCCTGGCCGCCTTCCTCGGGCCACTCTACCCCGCGGCCATGGCCAGCCGCGGCGCCCGGACCCCGAGCCGCAGTCGGCGGCGTCCATAAATAAAGCTGCACTTACCCAAGCGCTGGCTGGTGCAGGAGAGAGTCCCCGGCCCCGCGCGGTCCCACCTCCCGGAACGCAGGCGATCCTTCTTCACCACAGCCACAGGAGGGCTCTGAATCCCGCTGGAATTTCCCCGAGGCACTGCGCGGGGCGGGGGGCCGAGGCAGTCCTGCGGCCTTGCAGGTGGGGGATTCCTAACTGCGGCGCACAGCCCGCCCCCAACCCTCATCCCAGCAGAGGCCCGGCCTTGGTTCTCCAGGCTGGTCTTGGCCACTCGGCGCTGGGCCTGTCCCAGAGGCCTTGTCGTCGGAGAGTGGGCAAAGCTTGGGCCAGGTGGTCAGACTGAGAGGTGGCACTGGATGGATTGGGGTACGGGTGGACTCTGACTGGCTTCATTGGCGGCTGGGGGGTCAAACTGGAGGATCCCAGGCCTCCCTCAGATCCAAAAATGATGGGCTGGGGACCCAATCCCAGGCAGGGGTGGCGCTGCTGACCCAGCTGTAGTCAAGGCCAGACCAAGGTCAAATCCCTCCCACGTGAAACACCTGCTGTCCAGAGCAGAGCTGCTCACTCAGCTGGTGTTTTACAGCCCGGAGAAGGCGTGATGCTGGCGTGGGTGGGTAAACCTTAAACCCCCTCCACCCTGCTGAATGCTGCTGAAAGCGGTGCCCCTGTCCCCAGCCATCACCAACCCACTCAGCTCCCAGAAGGTAGCACTGCCCACAGCAGAGGGGCCGCGTCCACATCCAGGCCTCTGCCCTCCAACCAGAGGCTGAATCCAGGCCGAGGCACCGCGGGGGGACTCTGTCTGGGGAAGCTGAAGATTTGGGCACATCATAGAGCCCCCTCCGCATTTCCAGCCGCAACCAGCCACTTGTTCCTGTGGCTTCTCAAGCGAGGGCTCTCAGTGAGGTTAATGATTGGCTCTGAGGAGGAACTGATACCAATCACGGGAGAAAAAAAATCCCAAGAGCAATGCATTCCAAACCAGCCTGCACAGTGCCCCGGCCTGTTCCTGAATTGCATCTCCACCTGGCCTGTTCCTGGAGAAATTGGCGACCCGGGTTTTTCCTTCGAGGTGGTCATTTTGGAGCCAGGAGGGCACAGGGAGTGCAGAGTGTGCTCTGAAAGTTGTGGGGGAGGGGGTGGGCTCTTCTGAGGAAGCCCTGGCTGTACCTTCGTGGTGGCCTTTCTCCCTGGAGTCTTCGCCCAACACCGATCCCAATGACTCATTCGCCAAAGGCTGCTGCCCCTATGAAGTAAGGAATGAGCTCAAATTCTTTCCGCCTTATTGAGAGACCTTTTACCCAAAACCCACATCTTGCCTCCCCACCCCAGTCTTCCTCCTGGCCCCAGTGGCCGCAGGCTTCTGCAGAGGAGGGCTCAGGTCAGGAAATGTTGAAAAGGTGAATGCATGACCCAAGTGATGGCACCAGCCACATCTCAGAGTCTTCCCACGTCACGGGGCTGGCGAGGACGGGGGCTTCCTTGCCAAGTCCTCCCAGTTCTGAAAGACACTTGGTGGCAGGATAGTGCGTGACACCCTCAGGCACACATCCAAATGTCCCGGGGATGTTACTTGCCCTCAAACAGCGGTTCCTTATTTGGGGGAGTCCTGGGCCCCCATAGGTCCACAATGGTAGTTCTGAGGGTCCTGAAACTCTTTTTGGCATTCCCACAAGCCGGATGGCAAGCAGGCCCGCACTTTCAAGGAGGCCCGTTAGCAAACCGAATGTCACGGTGTCTGATCTCTGCCTGGACTGTTCTGGAGAAATTAGTGACCCAGGTTTCAGCCTGTGCCTCACGGGGATAAACATAACAGGGGGGCCAGGCACGGTGGCACATGCCTCTCATCTCAGCATTTTGAGAAGCCAATGCAAGAGGATCACCTGAGTCTACAAGTTCCAGATCAGCCTGGGCAATTAGCTGGGTGAGGTGGCACACATCTGTGGTCACAGCCTTCAGGGGGCTGAGGTGGGAGGATTGCTTGAACCCAGGAGGTTGAGGCTGCACAGTGAGCTGTGACCACAGCACTGTACTCCAGCCTGGGTGACAGAGGGAGATCCTGCCTCAAAAAAAAAAAAAAAAAAATCACAGAGGGGCCCTTTGGGGGCAGCAAGTTCAGCCAGTGCTCATGAACGACCCAATCAGTGGGCCCTGCCCCTTTTCTCCCACTGAGGCCCAGGGCAGGGACTGTCCCTGAATGCCACCCACTCACTCTTCCCATCCTGCTTTAGCACTCAGGCTAAATCCAAACAGGCTGTAAACAAATCTGCCTCCACAGATTATTTGAAAAAGGTTTCTGCTTTTACATTATTCCTGTAAAAGATTGTGTTCACATATTACTTAGCTAATTATTGACAAAACCTTGGGGGTTTTTTTTGTTTGTTGGTTTGTTTTGAGATGGAGTCTTACTTTGTCGCCAGGCTGGAATGCAGTGGTGTGATCTCAGCTCACTGCAACCTCCACCTCCTGGGTTCAAGCGATTCTCCTGCCTCAGCTTCCCAAGTACCTGGGACTACAGGCACGCACCACCATGTCTGGCTAATTTTTTGTATTTTAGTAGAGACTGGGTTTCACCATGTTGGCCAGGATGGTCTCTATCTCCTGATGTTGTGATCTGCCCCCCTCAGCCTCCCAAAGTGCTAGGATTACTGGCGTGAGCCATTGCACCCAGCCTGCTTTTTCTTTTTTGAGACAGGATCTCATTCCCATTGCAAATGACATGTTAATAAGTATGAACTTGCCAGAAGAGGTGGCTCACGCCTATAATCCCAGCACTTTGGGAGGCCAAGGCGGGCAGATCACCTGAGGTCAGGAGTTTGAGACTTCCCTGGTCAACGTGGTGAAACCCCATCTCTCCTAAAAATAACACAAATTACCCAGGCATGGTGGCGCGTGACTGTAATCACAGCTACTCAGGAGGCTGAGGTAGGAGAATTGCTTGAACTCGGGAGATGGAGGTTGCAGTGAGCCAAGATCACTCCACTGCACTCCAGCTTGGATGACAGAGCAAGACCCTGTCTCAAAATAATAATAATAATAAAATAGGCTGGGCATGGTGGCCCATGCCTGTAATCCCAGCACTTTGGGAGGCTGAGGCAGGCGGATCCCCTGAGGTCAGGAGTTTGAGACCAGCCTGGCCAACAGGGTGAAACCCTGTCTCTACTAAAAATCCAAAAATGAGGGAAGCTGAGGCAGGAGAATCCCTTGAACCTGGGAGGCAGAGGTTGCAGTGAGCTGAGATCGTGCCATTGCACTCCAGACTGGGCAATAGGTGCCAAACTGCATCTCAAATAAAAAAACAATTAGTCAGGTGTGGTGGTGTGCACCTGTAATCCCAGCTACTCGGGAGATTGAGACAAAAGAATTGCGGCCAGGCATGGTGGCTCACGCCTGTAATCCAAGCACTTTGGAGGCCAAGGCAGGCGGATCACCTGAGGTCAGGAGTTCAAGACCAGCCTGACCAACATGGTGAAACCCTGTCTTAAAAAAAAAAAAAAGAATTGCTTGAACCCAGGAGGCGGAGGTTGCAGTGAGCAGAGATTGCACGACTTCTCTCCTGCCTGGGTGACCGAGCAAGACTCTGTCTCAAAACATAATAATAATAATATAAATAAAAAACAACAGATCTGACCTGACCTGACACTTGCTCTCCCTGCCAAACTTCTCTCACAGGAATTCCCTCTATGCTCCCAGTGAAATTTATTCACAAAGCCAGGTAACTGCCCCAAGGTCCATGGATTGCTGATCAGATTTTCTAACAATATTGCATTAACTTTTTGTCTTAATTGCTGAGCTTTTTTGGTGTCCCTTATATTCTGATCCTGAGGTGAGTGGCTCAGTCACCTCATCCTAGTGGGGTGGGGGGGGGTGTCACAGACAAGGAGGGGGTGCCAGGGATATCAAATGTTCTGCAGTGCTCAAGTCCTGCCCGCAACACCGATAGCGCCCCTGTGGTCAGTAACGTGTATGTATACCAACACTGCATGAAAAGTAGTGACAAGTGAGCCGGGCACGGTGGCTCACGCCTGCAATCTCAGCACTTTGGGAGGCCAAGGCGGGTGGATCACAAGGTCAGGAATTCAAGACCAGCCTGGGCAAGATGATGAAACCCTGTCTCTACTAAAAATACAAAAATTAGCCAGACACGGTGGCAGACACCTGTAATCCCAGCTATTGGGAAGCTGAGGCAGAAGAATCCCTTGAATCAGGGCAGCAGAGAGATGGAGCCACAGCACTCCAGCCTGGGTGACAGAATGAGACTCCGTCTCAAAAAAAAGAAAAGAAAAGATTAAAGGTGAAATAACATTCGTGTAGCCAGTCACTCACTCTTGCCAAAATAAATAAGAATCAAAGTGTCAGAAACCCGGGGCACTGGTTAAAGGCTTTTGATTCCCTGCCAAGTGTTTCTGGAAGTTGCATCTTTCTCATTGATGTTTCCTGCCTGGAGGTCAAAGGCCTTGTTGCTTTTGTATTTCACACAGCCAGCTACACAGCTGGGGATGGTTCCATCTCTGCCTGGTTTACTTCAGTGCTCTGTAAGTGTCCCGTGAGTGGCTCCTGTGGACCAGGCACAAGGTTCTGCAGGGCAGGTGCGGTGGGGAGCAACGTAGACCCAGTCCCTGTCCCACCATAGCTCAGGAGTTTGGGAGAACAGACCCTGAGGTTGGTCACAGTGGTGCCCACACTGAGCTACACACTGAAATAAAGGCTTTTCAGAGCCGGGCACGGTGGCTCACACCTGAAATCTCAGCACTTTGGGAGGCCGAGGCAGGCAGATCACTTGAGTCCAGAAGCTCAAGACCAGACTGACCAACATGGCGAAACCCCATCTCCACTAAAAATACACAAATTAGCCGGTCGTGGTGGCACATGCCTGTAGTCACAGCTACTCAGGAGGGTGAGGCGGGAGAATCACTTGAACCCTGGAGGCGGAGGTGCAGTGAGCTGAGATCATGCCACTGCACTCCAGCCTGGGTGACAAAGTGAGACTCTGTCTCAAAAAAAAAAACACCCAAAACTGGGCCTGGTGATTAGGATGTGAGCTCAGCCCTGCACTTATGGGACAGGGTCACAAAAGAGGCCTGCGGAAGGCCAGAGAAGGCTGGTTCTGCACTGCAGCCACAGTAACCATGCCCTCAGCCCAGTGAGTGCCTCACCCTGGCAAGGGTGCCCCAGAACACTACCAACTTCATCTTGATGAAGTAGAGGTCAAGTTTTGGGTGGTGCTGCCCAGAGGACAGTGAAGTTCTGGGAAACCTCTTGTGTTTGAACTTTTCAGAAAGGTAGAGGAGCCTCCAGAGTGTGAGTCTCTGGGTCCTGCCAGAGTACCCAGGAGTGGAAAGGGAGGCGGCTGTATGCAGTCTGCTCTGAAGGTACTGTCATTCACAGGACTGGGCCAGGTGAGATAACTGGTGCCGAGATGGTACAAATGTGACCCTCTGTCCCCGAGACAGGACAGGCCTGCGATCATCCTTACAGGCCCATGGGGCAAATCTTTTTATTATTTATTTATTTATTTTGAGACAGTCTTGCTCTGTCGCCCACGCTGGAGTGCAACGGTGAGAGCTTGGCTCACTGCAACCTCTACCTCCCAGGTTCGAGCCAATCTCCTACCTCAGCCTCCCAGGCAGCTGGGACTACAGGCATGTGCCGCTACACCCAGCTAATTTTTTTTTTTTTAAGTAGAGATGGGGTTTCACCATGCTGGCCAGGCTGGTCTCAAACTCCTGACCTCAAGTGATCCGCCCACCTCAGGCTGCCGAAGTGCTGGGATTACAGATGTGAGCCACTGCGCCTGGCCCCATGTCTTACTGGGTCCTGCCCCCTCCTCCCGTTTGTCTCCAGTGAACCTCAGGCTGGGCCAAATGTTCCCCTTGTCAAAGCCCGACCTTTCCCTGGCAATAAAGATAATGGGCACCGACACTAACTCTACAGGCAAGAGAATGAGCCATGAGCACCGCAGTGACACCTGTCTCAATGTTCTTACAACCTGACACAGCTGTCTCTTGTGTAAGTCACCCAGAAGCGAAGCCATCCCAGTGGCTGTGAAGTGGTGTCTTCTTGTGTTTTGTTTTGTCTTGTTTTTGTTTTTATTTTTTTGAGACGGAGTTTCGCTCTGTCTCCAGGATGGAGTGCAGTGGGGCAATCTTGGCTCACTGCAACCTCCGACTCCCGGGTTCAAGCGATTCTCCTGCCTCAGCCTCCTGAGTAGCTGGGATTACAGGTATCCCCCACCACGCCCAGCTAATTTTTGTATTTTTAGTAAAGATGGGGTTTCACCATGTTGGCCAGGATGTTCTCGATCTCCTGACCTTGTGATCTGCCCACCTTGTCCTCCCAAACGGCTGGGAGTACAGGCGTGAGCCACCACGCCTTTATTGTGATTTTGATCTGCATTTCTTTGATGACTAATGAGGTTGAGGGTCTTTCCTTGTGTTTATTGAATATTTGCATATCTTGTTTGGAGAAATGTCTATTCAGATCCTTTGCCTAATTTTTATTTATTTTTATTTTTTGAGACAGAGTCACTCTCGCCCAGGCTGGAGTGCAGTGGCGTGATCTCAGCTCATTGTAACCTCCTTCTCCCAGATTCAAGTGATTTCCTGCCTCAACCTCCTGAATAGCTGGGAGGCGCCACCACACCCAGCTAATTTTTGTCCTTTTAGTAGAGACGGGTTTCACCATGTTAGCCAGGCTAGTGTCGAACTCCTGACCTCATGATCTGCCTGCGTTGGCCTTCCCAAGTGCTGGGATTACAGGCATTCGCCACTGCTACTCCCGGCCCCCTTTGACCATTTTTAATGGGGTTATTTGTCTTTTTATTGAGTTGTAAGAGTTCTTTTTTTTTTTTTGAGATGGAGTCTCACTCTGTCTCCCAGGCTGGAGTGCAGTGCTCACTGCAACCTCTGCTTCCCAGGTTCAAGCGATTCTCCTGCCTCAGCCTCCCAAGTAGCTGGGATCACAGGTGGGCATCACTGCACCCAGCTGATTTTTTTTTTTTTTTTTTTTTTGAGATGGATTCTTGCTCTGTTGTGCTCTGTTGCCCAGGCTGGAGTGCAGTGGCACAATCTAGGCTCCCTGCAAACTCTGCCTTCAGGTTCAAGTGATTCTTCTGTCTCAGCCTCCCAAGTAACTGGGATTACCGGCGCGCACCACCACACCCGGCTAATTTTTTTGTATTTTTAGTAGAGACGAGTTTTCATCATGTTGGTCAGGCTGGTCTCGAACTCCTGACTTCGTGATTTGTCCGCCTTGGCCTCCCAAAGTGCTAGGATTACAGGCGTGAGCCACTGCGCCTGGCCTTTGCCCTATGTATCCTATGAGCTTTGACGTTTTAGGTCTTACTTGTGGCCTAGAAAATGATGTTTGTAGCTAGTGAGAGGTGGACGTTCAACCTCATTCTTTTACATGGATGTCGTTATTCCAGCACAATTTTGCTTAAAAAGTCTCTTGTTTCCACATCAAATGGTCTCAGGACCCTTCTGGAAAAGCAATTGACCATAAATGTAAAGGGCTGACATCAGTTCCGTTCCACTGGTCTCTATATCTAGGCTTATGCCAGTACCACACCGTCTTGATTTCCTCTACCTTTGTAGTAACTCAGTACATTTTTTTTTTTTTTTTTTTTTTTGAGATGGAGTCTTGCTCTGTCACCCACATTGGAGTGCAGTGGCGTGATCTCAGCTCACTGCAACCTCCGCCTCCCGGGTTCAAGCGATTTTCCTGCCTCAGCCTCCCAAGTAGCTGGGACTACAGGTACCCATCACCACACCCAGCTAATTTTTGTACTTTTAGTAGAGACGAGTTTTCACCATGTTGGCCAGGATGGTCTTGATCTCTTGACCTCGTGATCTGCCGCCTCGGCCTCCCCAAGTGCTGGGATTCCTGACGTGCCCACAGCATCCGGCCAACTGAGTACATTTTAAGTAATGCACAAGGGCCGCCCAGGCAGGGCAAGGGTGAGAAACCTGAAAAGGGCCTGTAGCTGTGAGGCCCGCATGCAGACGTGCTGGGTGTTCTCAGCGGCTCCAGGGCTGAGGGGTCTTCCTGCTCCGACTCCCAGGCGCAGGCGCAGCCCTCAAAGCGCGAGGCTTTCATTGGAAGGGTTCCTGGGCTGGGAAAGCGCAAAAAGAAGGGATCCTCAGCCTCGGCCTCTGCTCCTTCCACACCCCATTTCCCGGGAGGTGTGGTCTCTTTATGGCAAGTTATCTCCGCCCCACGCCCGGGGCCGTAGACCCTGAGCCGGGAAAGCAGAACCCGGAAAGCGGGCATCCGGGCTGTGCAAGTTTCAGACACGCGAATGCCCGCGGCGCCTGCGGCAGGGGCGCGGCCCGGGTGCTGGACGGTCCCCGGCCCCGCCCGCCGCCCCTTCCCCACCCGACGGAGTCCCGGGGAGGCTGGAAGGTGGGTGCCCGCCCGCGCCGCCCTGGGCCCGCCCTCCCGGCCCAATCCCAACATCCTCTTCGCGACCGGCCCGGGCCGCAGGACGCGGCGCTTGGGGGGGCGGAGCCGCTTCTCCGCCGGGCCCATGCGAGAGGGTGAGCGGGCTTCCGGGGTCCCACTGCCTCGGAGGGGTCCCCTCCTCGCTCGGTCCCCTCTAGAGCCGTCGCAGACCCCCTGCTGGGGCCCCTGGACCCTTCCGCCCCCAGCAGGCTCAGTGGCGGTGAGGATCTAGAAAAGTCTTCCTGTCCCAGTCCTGATCTGCCCCCGGGGCCTGGGTGAGGAACCCCACGCCCGAGGGCGCTCGGCCTCCTGGCTCGACATCTCTGTTCTTTTTTTCTAAAAGATGGGGTTTCACCATGATGGCCAGGCTGGTCTTGAACGCCTCACCTCAGTTGATCCACCCACCTCGGCCTCCCAAAGTGCTAGGATTACAGGCGTGAGCCACCGCGCCAGGCCCTGGCTGGACATTTCAAGGCAGGCGCAGCTGGGGAATCCCAGCAGCCCCACGTGGAGGAGCTCTGCGCCAGGGAGGGTGGAACACCCAAGTGGAAACGAGATTCCGGGGCAGGACTTCGGGGATGGGCAGGGCAAGAGATGGCATGAGGTCTTCGTTGCCTGTCCCAAACCCTTGCTGGTTCCTCAGGGAATGTGGGGCGACAAGGGAAAGGGAGAGGGTGACTTTCGCAAGCCAGCCCACCTCTGGGGCTGCCTCCATCCTCCACCAGCCAGCCACAGGGTTGAGGGTTCCTCAGTCCCAAGGTCAAGCCTGCCCTTGGTGCTCTCTGCTGGGTAGGAGCCCTTCTGCTGCCGGCCTGGGTCCTGGGCTCCAGCTCAGGAGCCTGCGTGATATGGGATCTGGGGAGGGAGGAGTCCCCAGGGCCCGCTTCATTTCCAGCCGTGGGTTGTTTCACCATGGGAGGAGAGCATGGACTCTGGACACCAGGCCCCTAGCCCCAGACCCCTGCATGAGAGCATCAGCTCTCCCCTGTGACTAGGCCTTCGAGCTCCAGGAACAAAGAAAGGATTCCCAGGACCTATCAGATGAGGCTCCCTGAAAACAGGCTGGGCTTCTGTGAGATGGGAGAAGGACCAGAAATATGATTTAAAAATTTCACCCTGCTGACACACCCAGCTTGATGGCACTTGGCTATGAAGCTGGTCTCATTGGGCCTAAGGGTCTCTGAGAGCTGAGCTTGGCAGCCCCAGCCTCACCCCTAGTTCCGAAAGTTAAAGTGAAGCATTTTGCACTCTGTCCCTCCTTGCACAAAGCACACACCAGGCAGTGACCATGACTCATGGTTCCCAGTACAAAGGAAAGACCACTTCCCAGCTGGGGCAGAAGCCAAGTCAGAGCCCCTGCCCCATCGCCTCTCCACCCTGCTTGAGTCTGGAATGGACCTGCCTGCCTGGAAGCTGCATTGCCCTTGGTCCTGAGCCTACTGGTGCTCCACCCTGCACAAGGGTCACGCACCCTCTCACCCTGGGGAACTCAGGTGGGTCACATTCATCTCCTCTTTTGTGCTCAGCCAGAGGCTGGCTGGGGGTTCATGAACAGGTTCTGCTCATGGTGTGGAGGGGGGTGGGAGAGGTGGGGCTGGCAATAAACAAGGGGATGATCCACTCCAGTGTGGTGTGAAGACCACTTTTAAAGTGAGAAAACAGGCCAGGCACAGTGGCTCACGCCTGTAATCCCAGCACTTTGAGAGGCCAAGGCAGGCGGATCACTTGAGTCAGGAGTTCAAGACCAGCCTGGTGGACATGGCAAAACCCCATCTCTACTAAAAATACAAAAATTAGCCTGGCATAGTGGCACCTGCCTTTATACAGGCACCTGCACCTGTAATCCCAGCTACTCCGGAGGCTGAGGCAGGAGAATTGCCTGAATCCGGGAGGCGGAGATTGCAGTGAGCTGAGATTGCACCACTGCACTCCAGCCTGCGAGACAGAGCGAGATGCCATCTCAAAAACAAAAAAGAAAACAGGAAGGGGGCGTAGCCCAGCCTTGGGTAGGCGGCAGGGTAGTCTCCCAGGGATGCTGCTAGGGCTGAATCTTCTTTTAAGACCACTCAGGAGCCATAGTGGGAAGCAGGGAAAGAGTAGAGCAAGGAGTTTGATCTGTACCTGGCTGTGAACAGTCAACTGAAATAACTCATTACCAGACCAGCCTAAGGGCTGAATTTTGAAGGAACAATCGGCTTCTCTCTGGCTAAGAATTCCGGAGCCACAGCAGCCAAGGTCAGCAGGAGAAACCGCTTGCTGGGAGGGGAGGCTGGAGAGCCGTTTGGGCATCTACACGGTGTATCTGACCTGGGACTTGCTGGGAGTGGGAGAGGAGACCAGGAAGGCCAATTCTGCAAGGGGGATCCCAGAGGGAGGTGGGGAGGGGGGTCCTCCGACCTTGGCATAAGGGCTTTTTTTTTTTTTTTTTGAGACAGAGTCTCTCTCTGTTGTCCAGGCTGGAGTGGCACCATCTCAGCTCATCACAACCTGCCTCCCAGGTTCAAGCGATTCTCCTGCCTTAGCCTCCCAAGTAGCTGGGCCTACAGGTGTGTTACCACACCAGGCTAATTTTTGTATTTTTAGTAGATGGCATTTCACTATGTTGACTAGGCTGGTCTCGAACTCATGACCTCATGATCCGCCCACCTCAGCCTCCCAGAGTGCTGGGATTACAGGCGTGAGCCACCATGCCCGGCCTGGTGGCAGGGCTTCTAGTGTGCAAAGGTGCCTAGGGGTTCCTGGGGCCTGGAGAGAGGACTTGTTCAGGAACAGCCAGCCCCACTGAAAGTTTCCAGAGGGAAGGTGGAATTCAGAGTGAAAGTCACAGGAGCCTGGGCAGAGTCCCCAGAAACAGTGCCCCAAAAAATGGATGCTGAGAAAAGCTCTTCTCAGAGAAAGAGACTTCTCCACAGACTTCTTCCTGCCGATGCAGGACACGGACCAGAGCTGGGCAGCGGGGAGAGGCAGCAGGGCTGGGGTCCAGTCTCCAGGCCTCCCAAATGCCTCCAGGGCCTCGGGGCCTGGGAGTGCCAGAGCTGGGTGTCAGGGAACAGGGAAAGGCAGGAGAAAGCCAGGAAGGCTGTGGCCTTTCCGGGAGGAAGAGGCGGAAGCTCGTGGAAGAGCTGGGGAGGGGGGGCACACTGTGGAGCAGGGCTGGAAACTTGACATTGGAGCAACACACAAGATCAGGTGGCGCCGGTGGCCTTTCCGCTTGCTGAGGGAACAGAAATTCCGGGAGAGGCGAGGGCTAGTTTGCTGGAGAAGCCCCATCTGTGGTATTTCCCAACCCGAGCTAGGCCAGGAGGAGGAGGGCCAGGCTGGGAGGATCTCTAGCCAGAAGTCCCGTGCAGAGGGCAGGAGGGCAGGCGGTGCCCCACCCTGCACAAGGGTCACGCACCCTCTCACCCCAGGCTGTGATGAATGGGACAGTCACCTTGGCAGGGCTCCTACTCTCCTCTGGGAGGGCAGAAGATTGGAGACCGAGGAGGAGGCAGTTCCGTGTGGAGCCGGCTTAGGTGCTGCTTTAAAACTCCTGGGCCTGGGGGAAGTAGTGGGGTGCTGGGCTTGGCAGGAAAAGGGGGCTTTCTATTTCTGGTAGTTTTCCAAGTTTCTCTGGATCTTCCCAGGACCTAGGGTGAAAGGGAGGGAGGCTGTGGGAACAGCAGCTCTGGGATGCGTGGGCTTCACTGAGGTGGAGGCTGCTCCGGGTGGTGCCTGCTGTAGCCTAGAGCCCCCAGGCAGTGAGGTCTGAGGAGGTGGAGGGGGCCAGGGCGCAGGCAGCAGGACTCGAGGGGGTTGAAAAAGGGGTCCAAACTTGGGAAGGGACCTTGAGCCTTGGAGGCCTGGTGATGGCAGCTCCTGTGATGAGAGTGGCCTGGCTGGTATTCAACGAAGATGGGACTGGCTGCACCTTGCTGAGCCAAAGGTGTGAGATGTACGTGTATGTGTGTGTGTGTGTGTGCATGTGTGTTCGCACATGTGCATGTTTGTATAGTGTGTGACTGTGTGTCTTTGTCTAGCGTGTGTGACTCTGGGTACGTCTGTATGTGTGTACGTGTGTGTGGGTCTCTGTGTCTCTCTGTGTGTAACTGCGTGTGTGTCTGCTAGTGTGCCTTGTGTACTGCCCATATGCCTCTGTGTGTGAGCTCATCTGCTTGCATCGTGTGTGACACTGTATATCTCTGTGTTTGCGTGAGCGTCTGTGTGTCTGTGTAGTACGTGTCTGTCCGTGTCTCTTTGTGTCTCTGCAGTTTTTTTGTGTCTATGTAGTGTGTGTCTTTACATGAGTTTGTGTGCCTGTGTGGTCTTTGTGTGGGTCAGTGGGTATCTGTGTGTTGATCGTGTGTCTCTGTATGTGTGCGTGTGTCTGTCTCTGTGCTTGTCTGAGTGTGTGCTATGACTGTGTCCGTGTGTGACTGGGTGTATCTGGGTGTGTCTGTGTCTATGTGCCTCTGTGTGTGTGTGTGTGTGTGGCGGGGGTACCCAGAGAAGCCCTTGCAGGCAGTTGATCATTATTCAGTGTGATCGCCGAACTTGAGTCTTGGCCTTGAGCTCTGTATTGGGACCACACTGACCCCAGAGGTCTGCTGCATTCTACAAGCAGTGACTGAGTGGGTCAGGAGGTCCCCCGTTGACTTCTAAGTGATGTAACAATTAGAAACAATTGCACCCCATTGCCTGGTGCCACCTGCCCTGCCCCATCCTGTCCCTCCTGTCCCTCCTGCCACCTCCTGCCAGGCTGGTTCTGGGAAGTGGGTGAAAGGAGATGCCAAGGCCAACGCGTGGGCCTCTGGCCACCTCCCAGGGGCGGTGCCCCTCTGTGACACCTGGTACTGGGGCGTAAGGAAGGGACGGCCTCAGCTGCCTGGAGAAGGTGGCATGTGGGCCAGGAGAGAGGGGCAGCCTGCATCAGGCTCCCTTCTGTCCCCTCCCCAGGCAGCAGACACAGTGGCAGTGAGGCCGTTGCAGCATCGGCAGCAGAGGATGCCCCAGGCCCTGGAGCGTGCAGATGGCAGCTGGGCCTGGGTGGTGCTGCTGGCCGCTGTGCTGAACCAGGGCCTCACCATGGGCTTCCCCACGAGTATCGGCATCTTCTTCACTGAACTGCAGTGGGAGTTCCAGGCCAGCAACAGCCAGACCTCTTGGTTCCCCTCTATCCTCACGGCTGTGATCCACATGGCAGGTGAGTGGCCTGGGGAGGAGCCGATGAGAAAGGCCTAGGGGTGGGGAGGAAGCCACAGCCTCCCTGGCCTCCTGGTTTCCTCTCTCTGAGGCCACTGGCTTTGCCTCCTGGGTGAATTCCTAAGATTTCACCTGATTTCAGTGGGGCCCCTGGCTGGAATCCAGCTGGACTAGGCTGGAGCTGGGGAGAGAGTGCGGAGAGAGGCGGGAGGTGCCTGGGAAGCAAAGACAGGCAGAGCCTTGTGTCCTTTCTTTGGGATCCATCCAGACATAGACGTAGGTGTGCTGGGGCGCTCAGTGCCAGGCTGAGAGGAGCGCAGGGGCCAGCCGACCAAGACTCTCCTGCTTTCCAGCTGGGCGTTCTCACTGAACCTCAGTTGCTTCCTCTGCGATCTGAGGGTAATGCCCGGCATCCCGCCCAGCTCCACATAGAATAGCAGGGAAGACCACTGTCTTCCCTGGAGGTGCTGGCAGCTGGGTAATGTAGGCAGCTGTGAATGATTAATATTTTGGAGACCCAGCCAGGCACGGTGGCTCACGCCTGTAATCCTAGCACTTTGGGAGGCAGAGGCGGGTGGATCACCTGAGGTCAGGAGTTCAAGACCAGCCTGGGCATCATGGTGAAACCCCATCTTTAAAATATATATATATATATTTTGGAGTCCCTCACTGGGGCAGGGAGTGGCTTCAGGATAGGAAAGGGGATACAAGGAAGATATCAGGAACAAGACGGGGACAAGGCAAAAGCCCCATCTCTCCTGGGACTCCCTGTGGGGAGGAGGTTGCAGAGTGGGAGTGATGGAGGAAGGCAGCCCCTGCCCGCCTCTTCCCGGCTCTGTCACCACAGGCCTCAGAGGGTCCTGTTCCTGGCTGGCTTTTCCAGGAGCCTGACTGCCTCACCCTGACCCCAGCATTGGGAGCAGGGCAGAGGAAGGGTTCTCTGCAGTAGCCCTGGACCCAGGGACCTGCCCTCGGCTCCTGGGAGCTCTCCAGGGAGACTGCACAGACCCTGGCTTTGGAGGGGTCCAGTGGACAGGAGCCCAAGCTGATGGCCCACGGTTCCCTGCAGGCATGACTGCTGGCCGCAGCTGCCCACCTCCCCAGCTACCTCCCGGCCACTCCCTCCACTGGCCACCAGCAGCCTGCTTGTTATTCCAGGTCCTGCCCTCAAACCGGGAGGGAGGTCAAGCTGGGAGAGAATACCACCTGGGTGAGCTCTGAAGCTGCCTCATGGCCTCTGGCCTGCAGGGTTGGGGCAGGGAGTGGGAATCCCAGAGGGCTTCTCACACAGGCAGAGCAGGGCCTGGGCCAGGGGCTAGGAACAGGGCATCTGGTGGGGAACCTACTCCCCAGCCGACTCTGGGCTCACACCCCCTAGCAGACATCTCAGCATCTCCATCAGCATGGGATTCCTGGCTGGTTATCTCTCATGTACACATACACATGAATGAGCCTGTGCTCATTCAGAGTACTGTAGACATTTTATTTTGTTTATCTTTATTTATTTGCTTATTTTTGAGACACAGTCTCACTCTGTCACCCGTGCTGGAGTGCAGTGGTGTGATCACAGCTCATTGCAGTCTTGACCTCCCAAGCTCAAGCAATCCTCCCACCTCAGCCTCCCAAGTAGCTGGGACTACAGGTGTGCACCACCATACCCAACTAATCAACTAATGTTTTTACTTTCCATAGAGACGGGGTCTCACTATGTTGCTCAGGCTGGTCTCAAACTCCTGGGCTCAAGTGATCTACCTGCCTGGGCCTCTCAAAGTGCTGGAATTATGGGCACGAGCCACGGCACTTGACCCCAGTATTGTAGAAATTTTTAAACACGCTGAATCATGGATACTTTCACTGCCCCTGCCCCTACACCTTTTAGAGGTAAGGAAAGCAAGCAGGCACAAAGTAAAAGACCTGCCCAAGGCTGCAGTGAGTTCACTGCCCTGCAGAGGAAACACCCTGCCTCCGCCCGCCTCGCCCCGACACTCTCAGCTATGCAGCTGGCCAGCAGCCCCGTCCCCACCCCCAACATGATGACTCAGGGCTTTCCCCAATGTCACCTTCCCTAAGTCAGCTCAAAGTCTCTGGTGTGGGGAAGATCTGTGGGTCAGTCCTCTTCAGAGCCGCCTCCCCCTCTACAGGGGCAGAGACGTTGGGCCACCAGCCTCTGCTTGATAATGTCTGAGGACAGGCTGCTCACTTACTCCGTAGCTTTTTTTTTTTGGAGACAGAGTCTTGCTCTGTTGCCTAGGCTGGAGTGTAGTGGCCTGATCTCAGCTCACTGCAACCTCCACCTCCCAGGTTCAAGTGATTCTCCTGCCTCAGCCTCCTGAGTAGCTGGGACTACAGGCACATGCCACCACACCCAACTAATTTTTTTATTTTTATTTTTTTGAGACCATGTCTCGCTCTGTCGCCAGGCTGGAGTACAGTGGCATGATCTTGGCTCACTGCAGCCAACCCCTCCGGGTTCAAGCGATCCTCCTGACTCAGCCTGCCAAGTTGCTGGGACTGCAGGCACACACCACCAGGCCCAGCTAATTTTTGTATTTTTAGTAGAGACAGGCTTTCACCATGTTGACCAGGATGGTCTCAATCTCCTGACCTCATGATCTGCCTGGCTTGGCCTCCCAAAGTGCTGGGACCTTGCCCGGCCTAATTTTTGTGTTTTTAGTGGAGATAGGATTTCACCATGTTACTTAGGCTGGTTTCAAACTCCTGACCTCAGGTTATCTGCCTGCCTTGGCCTCCCAAAGTGCTGGGATTACAGGTGTGAGCCACCATGCCTGGCCCGTCATTTTTTTTTTTTTTTTTTTGGAGTTATAGTTTCACTTTGTTGCCCAGGCTGGAGTGCTCTGGGTTCCACCTCCCGGGTTCAAGCAATTCTCCTGCCTCAGTCCCTCGAGTAGCTGGGACTACAGGCATGTGCCACCACGCCCAGCTGAATTTTGTATTTTTAGTAGAGACGGGGTTTCCCCATGTTGGCCAGGCTGGTCTCGAATTCCTGACCTCAGGTGATCCCCCACCTCGGCCTCCCAAAGTGCTGGGATTACAGGCGTGAGCCACCACGCCCAGCCTACTCTGTCACTTTTATCCTCACACTGGCTCACACTACCCATCCCCCTCCACTCCAAACACACACAGGTACCTCATGCACACACACTTCCCCTGTCCTTTTATTTTTTTAATTTTTTTATCTTATTTTATTTTTTTTTTCTCCAAATTCCTGGTTTAATAAGGACTTGTTTATTTTGAAGAAAAAAGGTCCCAAACATCAGGCTGTTCACAAAAATAACCCACAGTATCAACTTTAGAAAACAAATCTTAAGACTATAACACTAATTATTTTTCTAGAGGATGCATTTGACATGCCAACTCTCATTCACAAAAATACATCGTTATATTTGTGTTGAACTGCCCCACACAGCACACTAATGTTGGGGTGTAACACACTTACTTCTAACTCAAAGCTGCTTTCAGGAGCTACTCAACTAAATGAGGTTGCCTTTGCAGTTAGGGAAGCAACTACTGAACATTATGTATGAATGAAAAGAACTGTACTCCCTGTATAACAAGAGATTATTTTGGAGACAGTTGATAAAAACCATACATCCTTTTTATTAAGTCATAAAGAGATGCAAAAATTACAGGGTAAGACTTAACAAAACTACTAGGAGTGTCACAGGAAGTGAAAATGGGACTAGGCGCACAGAAATATGAATTAATGAACATGGGAAGGACAAGCATGGGGAGGACAGCGAGCATGTGCTGAAGATACTAGGGGAGAGGATCTGGTGAAAAATTTGATCTTAGACAAGTGCTTAGGTAAAGAAAGAATGGGATAAGATTTCTAAAAACCCCACTATGTGCTTCAGAGTCATCCTCTCCTTAGCCTCTTTTTCATCATCCTGGATCAACTCCAGCTGGTCATCCCCCCATCTTCATTATCATCGTCACCCAGTAGGTCCCCTCCTCAGCAGAGTCATCTGCACCCCTCAGACTCCATCGTCACATGAGTCTCCTCTTTCTTCACGGAGCTGCTGCTGTGCTCCTCTTCTGACTTACCATTCTTCATCTCTACTGCTTCTTTGCTCTGTTCCTTTTCCATTCTTTCCAGGTTTTCCAGGAGAGAATCCACTTTTTGTTTTATCTGGGTCAGCTCCTTCTTAATGGCCTGAAGGTCATCTCCTTTCAACTTTCCAGACTTGGAAAATTCCCACTGTCCACTCTTAGAATTGAAGCCACTTTTGCCCCTTGGTGAGGTGTGTCCTGATATACGCTGACGTTTCAAGGGCACTACAGCCCGAGCAATAGGAGGAGGAGGAGGTACACGTGCTGGGTAACTGTACATCCTATCATAATAATCTCGTTGAAAGTCATAGTCCAAGTCAAAAGAGGAGTCGTCCATCTCCGCTGCAGATCATTTCGCACGTGCTTTTCCTCGGTTCACTTTTGGCTCTGCAGCCAGGTTAATATCTAAAACCTGGCCAGCAATCATTCTTGCCATTCAATCATCCTCTCCTGCTACAGCAGCCCGGGCATTTCTCTCCTTAACATATTGAACGAAGGCAAAGCCCTTCTGAACAGAGCAGCCCACAATTTTGCCATACTTTGAAAAGATGGCCTCCACATCAGATTTCTTGGCCACGAGAGTGTTGAGATTCCCAATGAACACACGGGAGTTCATGGAGCGAGGATCTGTCTTGTTGGTAACGTTGCTGGCCATTTTGTTTGATGATAAGGTTTCTCACAAAGCCGAAAACAGGAGGGAGGAGGGAGAAGAGATTCGATTCTGAGTCTCCTACTCCTGGGTTCTACTTGGAGAAGCCGACTGCTGCTCGAGGTCAGCAATGCGGACGCAACCGCTCAGTCTTCATCTCTTCACAAAAATCCCCTGTCCTTTTAGTTTCACTCTCAGAGAATGAGTTAGTGAAACTCCACATGTGCTTGGGTGAATGGGGCCCAGCGAGGTGCCAAGGAGCAGTCCCCAGCTCTTTTCTGCTTTTCTGGGGTGTGGATTGGTGAGAAAGCAGCTGGGAGCCGGGCAAGGAACAGGCCCCTCTCCACCTGCAGCCAAACCTCGAGGCGCAGACTTTGGTGGTGCTGGAGGGTGTGGGAGGGGAGAATGTACCCTGCCTGATTTTCTGCAGCACACTCTAGAGGCCAAGGAGGCGTGAAGGGGCCCAGGGCTCCCTAAACTGTAGGGCTGGGAAGGTGGTGGGAGGGTATGGCCAGTCTTCTGAGGATGTGGTGAGGTTAGGTGGGGCAGGTAAAACAGGATCTGAAGATGGACACTGTGATCTAGATGTCCTGGAACACTGCCCCAACTCCTCCCACCAGCAGACCCCCATTGAAGTTGGGGAGGTGGTGAAGTCATGAACCAATCCTGTTTCAGCCAAATAGAATGAGCAGTCTCAGCTGGGCACAGTGGCTCATGCCTGTAATCCCAGCACTTTAGGAGGCCGAGGCAGGTGGATCACGAGGTCAGGAGATTGAGACCATCCTGGCTAACACACTGAAACCCTGTGTCTACTAAAAATACAAAAAACAATTAGCCGGGCGTGGTGGTGCACACCTTTAGTGCCAGCTACTCAGGAGGCTAAGGCAGGAGAATTGTTTAAACCTGGAGGCAGAGGTTGCAGTGAGCCAAGATCACACCACTGCACTCCAGCCTGTGCAACAGAGGGAGACTCTGTCTCAAAAAAAAAAAAAAGAGCAGCCTCAGGGTGGTGCCATGCAGGGCCTTGGTCCACCTTTCTGGGAATTCTCATCGGGGTCAAACATCGTCCAGTCTGAATCCTCACTCTGTCGGGGAGAAACTGAGGCACGGAGAGGGATCAGGCCTTGCTCAGGCCACATGGCCAGTCCGTGGCAGGTGGGCGTCAGAATCCAGGCCTGTTCCTTGAAACCACCTGGCTATTTGCTGCTGGAACTGCCCTCCCCCGCCCCCGTCCTCCTCGTCCCCTGCCCCCTCCTCATTCAGCTGCCACCTGCTAGCTGTCTTGTCCCACAGGGCCCCTGTGCAGCATCCTGGTGGCACGCTTCGGCTGCCGAGTGACTGCAATGCTGGGAGGCGTGCTGGCCAGCCTGGGCATGGTAGCTGGCTCCTTCTCCCGCAGCCTCAGCCAGCTCTACTTCACAGCAGGATTCATCACAGGTGACTATCACTCCATCTCCAGAATCTACAGGCACCTGCTAGAAAGTGCCGGGCACACAGGCATGGTGGCTCATGCCTGTAATCCCAGCACTTTGGGAGGCTGAGGCAGGCAAATCACAAGGTCAGGAATTTGAGACTATCCTGGCCAACATGGAGAAACCCCATCTCTACCAAAAAAAAAAAAGTTAGCCAGGCGTGGTGGCGGGTCCCTGTAGTCCCAGCTACTTGGGAGGCTGAGGCAGGAGAATCACTTGAACCTGGAAAGCGGAGGTTGCAATGAGCCAAGATCGCACCACTGCACTCCAGCCTTGGCAACAGAACAAGACTCCATCTCAAAAAAACAAAAAACAAAGTGCTGGGATTACAGGTATGAGCCCATCGCACCCAGCCCCTCCACGGCATGTTGTTGTAAGGGGACCAGAGGAATGGACTATATCCGGAAGTGGTTATGAGGTCAAGAGACAGTTAGTTTTTTTTTAATGGGAGAAATAATGAGGGAGAATGATCAAGGAAAGAGAAAAAGGATGATGCAGGAGAGAAGGGACTTGCTAGAGAGGTGCCTGAGTGGAGAGGATGCAGGGCAGAAGGGGGGGACCGCCACTGGGGCGTGGGCAGGCCATTGTCGCCAGTGGGCATGTGGACAGCTAAGCATGAGGACAGGGAGGAGGTGGGGTGCACAGAGGAAGAGACCCAGTACTTACCTAGCAGGGCAGGCAAGGGGTGACGGAGGGAGCTGTGCTGGCGGCACAGGCAGCCTGAGGCCATGGTCACACATGATTGAGAGCTTTCTCGCCAGCATGCTCAGGTGTGCACGTGCAGATACTGAGTGGGTGGGGAGCTGGGAAGGCCCCTCTGGAGAGGTGGCGGCTGAATTGAGAGGAGCATAGAAAGTCTGGAGGAAGCAGATTCCAAGCAGAAGGAACAGTAGCTACAAATGTCCCGAGGTAGGGGCAGCTTCATGTCCAGAGGCAGAGAAAGAAGCTACTGTGGCTTGATCATAGTGAGTGACAGGGAGTGGCCTGAGATGGCATCTGAGAGATGGGCCGGAGCCAGACCACAGAGAGCCTTCCAGAGCATCGTGGATACTTTGGATCTGTTTTCAAGTGGAATGGGAAATCTTTGGAAGGTGGGAAGCCAAGAGAGAACCTAATCCAATTTGGGGGTTGGTTGGTTTGTTTTTGAGAAAATCTCTCTGTTGCCCAGGCTGCAGTGCAGTGGCAATATCTTGGCTCACTGCAAGCTCCACTTCCTGGGTTCAAGCAATTCTCCTGACTCAGCCTCCCAAGTAGCTGGGACTACAAGCACCTACCATTATGCTCAGCTAATTTTTGTATTTTTAGTGGAGAAGGGGTTTCACTATGTTGGCCAGGCTGGTCTCAAACTCCTGAGCTCAAGTGATCCGCCAGCCTCAGCCTCTCAAAGTGCTGAGATTACAGGAGTGAGCCACCGCACCCAGCCCAATTTGTGTTTTTAAAAGATAACTCTCATACTACACCAAGGGGAACAGGGATGCCCTGGCAGCCTTGGGAGGGCAGATCTGGGAAGGGGTGCTTACAGGGAGGTGGTGAAGCCAGCTGATTCCTTCTTCAGTCCCCAGGACTTAGACCTGGGTAGGGACTAGAACCAGAGGAGGGCAGGTGTGTGGAATGGGCCGACACCACCCCTGGGTGCAGGTGGAAGGCCCCAGCATGCCTCCAGGCTGGTCTTCCCTCTTGCCCCGCAGGCCTGGGCATGTGCTTCAGCTTCCAATCGAGCATCACGGTGCTGGGCTTCTACTTTGTCCGCCGGCGGGTGCTGGCCAACGCACTGGCCTCTATGGGCGTCTCCCTGGGCATCACGCTCTGGCCGCTGCTCTCCCGCTACCTCCTGGAGGATCTGGGCTGGAGGGGTGCCTTCCTTGTCTTTGGTGGGGTCTTTCTCCACTGCTGCATCTGCGGGGCCGTCATGAGGCCTGTGGCCACCAGCATGGCCCCTGAGACCAAAGAATGTCCCCCGCCACCTCCCAAGACACCTGCACTTGGCTGCCTGGCTACCTGTGGCCAGACCTTCCAGCGCCACCTGGCCTTCGACATCCTGCGGCACAACACAGGCTACTGCGTGTACACACTGGGCGTGATGTGGTCAACCCTGGGCTTCCCACTGCCACATGTCTTCCTGGTGCCATATGCCATGCGGCACAGAGTGGACGAGCAGCAGGCAGCCCTCCTCATCTCCATCATCGGCTGCAGCAACATCTTCCTGCGGCCCCTAGCCGGGCTGGTGGCAGGACGGCAGGCCTTTGCCAGCCACCGCAAGTACCTGTTCAGCATGGCGGTCCTGCTCAATGGGCTCACTAATCTGGTGTGCGCAGCATCAGCCAACTTCTGGGTGCTTGTGGGCTACTGCCTGGTGTACAGCGTGTCCATGAGTGGCATCGGCGCCCTCATCTTCCAGGTCCTCATGGACATTGTCCCCATGGATCGCTTCCCCAGCGCCCTGGGACTCTTCACCATCCTGGAGGGTGTTGCTTTCCTCATCTCCCCGCCACTGGCCGGTGAGGAGCTGGGAAGGAGGGCAGCCAGGTAGTGTGGTAAAAGGGGAACAGTCTAGACAGCTCTGGGCCCAGTCCAGCATCTCCTGGGTTTGTGCTACAGCCGGTTTTCCACCTGGCACTCAGGGTATGAACAGCTGAAATCATGGCTTTGTGTACCAGACCTCAGTCCTCCATCATCCTCCCTGTACCTCCTTTTTCCTTTTTTTTTTTTGAGACATGGAGTCTCACTCCGTTGCCCAGGCTGGAGTGCAGTGGCACAATCTCAGCTCACTGCAACCTCTGCCTCCCGGGTTGAAGTGATTCTCCTGCATCAGCCTCCGGAGTAGCTGGGACTACAGGTGTGTGCCACCACACCTGACTAATTTTTTTGTATTTTTAGTAGAGACGGGGTTTCACCATGTTAGCCAGGATAGTCTCAGTCTCCTGACTTCATGATCCACCCACCTTGGCCTCCCAAAGTGCTGAGATTACAGGCATGAGCCACTGTGCCCAGTGCATCCAAGGAATTTTTTCTTTTTCTTTTTTTTTTTTTTGAGACAGAGTCTCACTCTCTCACCCAGGCTGGAGTGCAGTGGTGTGATCTCAGCTCACTGCAATTGCTGTTGCCCAGGTTCAAGTGATTCTCCTGCCTCAGCCTCCCAAATAGCTGGGATTACAGGCGCCTACCATCACGGCTGGCTAATTTTTACAGTTTTAGTAGAGACAGGGTTTCATCATCTTGGCCAGGCTGGTCTTGAACTCCTGACCTCATGATCCACCCACCTCAGCCTCCCAAAGTGCTGGGGTTATAGGCATGAGCCACTGTGCCTGGCCACAAGGGAATTCTTTAAGCAAACAAGTTGGGAGAGCTCTCCAGAAGGAGGCATAGGAGAGAGCTGGAGGCTGGCTGAGCAAAGATTCCACCAGTTCCCTGCCACCAACGGTCAGCAGGTCATGTCCCTGAGTTCTCTTGCAGCTTGAGGACTCTTCCTGCCCAGGCCAGAAGGGTTTAGTGTTTCTTCCCCTCCTTTCATTCAACAAGTATCTGTTGCATGTCTACTGAGTGTCAGCCACAATTCCTAGTACAGCAGAGACAAAAATAAAATCCCCGCTGTCAGGGAACACACAGTTTGGTTGAGGGGAGGCTTGGTAGCACTGGCATAACTTGATCTCTATCCCCCAGGGCTCCTGCTGGACGCCACCAACAACTTCAGCTATGTTTTCTACATGTCCAGCTTCTTCCTCATCTCAGCTGCCCTCTTCATGGGCAGTAGCTTCTATTCCTTGCAGAGGAAGGGGCGGCAAAGCAAGCAGGCTGTGGCGACGGATGCCTCGGCGCAGGATCTTTTCTTGGAAAGCAAAGACGGTTCTGGGAAGCAACGGTGCCCTGAGATCATGTATGTGACCAGCGTCTAAGACCCAGGGGTCACCTATGTGACCAATGTCTGAGTGCTGAGGTTACTGAGTGAACAGTCTCAGCCCAGGAAGGGGATCTCCAGCTCCTTGACCAGGGGCTCTGGTGAAGAGCAGCCCAGGAAGCTCGGGTTGTCCAGGCTCTGCAAGCTGGGACTCTACCAGGAGCTGGGACCTTGGAGCCTGGCCTCTGAAGACGCCCTGAGGAGCCATTTTCTTTTATTCTTTTTTTGAGTTGGAGTCTCGCTCTGTCGCCCAGGCTGGAGTGCAGTGGCACAATCTCAGCTCACTGCAACCTCCATCTCCTGGGTTCAAGCAATTCTCCTACCTCAGCCTCCCGAGTAGCTGGGATTACAGGTACGTGCCTCCACGCCCCGCCAATTTTGTATTTTTAGTAGACATGGCTTTTCTCCATGTTGGTCAGGCTGGTCTCGAACTCCTGACCGCATGATCCACCCGCCTTGGCCTCCCAAAGTGCTGGGATTACAGATGTGAGCCACTGTGCCCGGCCAGAGGAACCCTTTTCTAATAACTAGCAGAATACGGGAGCAGGCCCTCCCAACTTTTCTCCTTGGGCACCAGGGTACTCGGGGCCCAGGAAGCCACGTCTGAGCCCTGCTCAGGTCTGTTCCGGCCGGCTCAGCACAGCTGGCTGTGTGTTGCTGCTCCTACAACTCAACGCACTTGACCTTCATATCCAGCCTTTGACTTCCTCTGGCCTCCAGACAGTTCTGAAGAGCTCACCTTCCTCAAGGCTCCTTCTGCCCTGCTCTTTCCAAGTGACTCAGCCCTCACCTGTAGGGCAGCCAAGGCTGGTGGCGCGGCTGCCCCCACGAAGGTCACTGGGCCTCGCATCAACGGTGAGAGGCAGTGCAGAGGGCCAGGCTGAGGAGCTGGCTGGCTGGATAGGGACAGATGAAAGGTTTGAGTGGCATGCCCATCCTGGCGCCTGTGCAGAGAACAGGAGGGGGGCCCCTGGCTTGGATCCCAGAATCGGTGAAGTCTGAGGGCCCCTCTGCAGTCTCAGCAGGACCTACTCTATCTAGGGGCTTCCTCCTTCCTTTCCCCACCCTGTCTCCTTGGCGGGGAGGATTATTGCTGGGTGGGGGAAGCCAGACATTTGACCAGGGGAGAGGAGGGCTTGCCAGGCAGCCCGAAGACTGCTGTGAAAATGGAGCTGCTTATGCAAGAGAAGTTCTTCTACTCCCCATTCCTGTCCTCCGGAGGCCCCCCTTTCCCCCTGCTGTGTTAGAGGTGTCAACCCTGGGGTAAGCGGCTGGCTGATCCAGCTGCCAGTTCACCCCTGCTCCCTGTACGCCTGTGCCTGTGACATAGAGGTCCAAGCTACCCCCACACAGATTTTGCTGGTGCCTTTCCCCGAGATCACCACCCAGGGGCTAGCTGTCATCAGCCCACTCTTGTCCCAGCAGGTTACCAAGAGAATGAGAAAACAGAATGTGTTTGAATTATACACAAAAATGTTCCCTGCAGCAGGTCATAAACTCTGTGAACTAATAAAGCTGGAAAACAGGGCTGGAGTACATTTCCCCATCCCCCTTCCTTTCCTCCCAGCTCAGCAAGGGGTGCTCAGGTTATTTCAGGATGTTGTTTGTTGATTCAGGCTCAGTCAGGCTCTGGCAAGAAAATCTTATCAGGAGATTTTATTTTCATGAGCTGGTGCCAGTCTTCCCGTCCCCCATGTCCAGCTGGTGTGAATAAGTATCCTTGGGGATGTCCTGCCTCCTCCAGGAGCAGCCATGAGTGTCTCTTATGGCCAAAGGCGGTACTGCAGGCAAAGCAAAGGGCCTTGGGCCAGAATAGACGAGTGTGTTTGACTCCACCACAATCTGCCATGTGATTTTTTTTTTTTTTTTTTAAAAACGGGGTTTCACCATTTTGGTTAGGTTGGTTTTGAACTCCCGACCTCAGGTGATCCACCCGCCTTGGCCTCCAAAGTGCTTGGATTACAGGTGTGAGCCACCACGCCCGGCCTTTTTTTTTTAAGAAACGGGGTTTCACCATGTTGACCAGGATGGTCTCGATCTTTTGACCTCGTGATCCACCCGCCTTAGCCTCTCAAAGTGCTGGGATTACAGGTGTGAGCCACCACGCCCGGCTACCATGTGATTTTGGGCAAATTGTTGACCACCCCTGAGCCTTGAAAAAGTAGGAGGTTACTTTGTTATGGCAAAATAATAAAATTTAATTTAATTTTTAAAAAGAAAACGTAGGAGGTTCGCCTGGGTGAGCTCGCCTCTTCCAGTTGAAAAGTCTGACTCGGTGATCGTCCTGAAGACCCCGTTGCCTTCGGGCTCCCCGCCCAGTCTTACACTTGGCTGCCATCAATAGCACGCGCTGGGAAGGGAGAGTGCCTGCGCGTGCTTCATGAGATCCTGTCTCCTCCATCTCAGTGGAATGGGAAAGGAGGAAGTTGGGGCTGGTAGATAGGTGCTTTTGGTGCTAGTATCCACCAGGTTTTGAGTGCATCCTATAAAGGGCCCACTTCCTAAAAATATTTAAAACAGATATCAACTGGAGATGGTAATGTGCACATGTAATCCCAGATACTCGGGAGGCTGAGGTGGGAGGATCACTTGAGCCTAGGAATTTGAGGCCAGCCTGGGCAACACAGCAAGACCCTGTCTCTTTTTTTTTTTTCTACAACAGTATTTTAAGTCATCCTAGGAAACCCTGTCTCATAAATAAATAAGGCCAGGCACAGTGGCTCACACCTGTAACCCCAGCACTTTGGGAGGCCGAGATGGGTGGATGACGAGGTCAGAAGATCGAGACCATCCTGGCCAACATGGTAAAACCCCGTCTCTACTAAAAATACAAACATTAGCTGGGTGTGGTGGTGCATGCTTGTAATCCCAGCTACTCAGGAGGCTGAGGCAGGAGAATCGCTTAAACCTGGGAGGTGGAGGTTGCAGTGAGCTGAGATAGCACCACTGCACTCCAACCTGGGAACACAGCGAAGCAAGACTTCATCTCAAAAACAAAAAAGAAAAACAAGGCCAGGCATGGTGGCTCACACCTGTAATCTCAGCACTTTGGGAGGCCGAGGCGGGTGGGTCACTTGAGATCAGGAGTTCGAGATGGCAAAACCATGACTCTATTAAAAATACAAAAATTAGGCCAGGCACGGTGGCTCACGCCTATAATCCCAGTACTTTGGGAGGCCAAGGCGGGTGGATCACCTGAGGTCAAGAGTTCAAGACCACCCTGGCCAACATGGTGAAACCCTGTCTTTATTAAAAAAAAAAAAAAAAATTAAAAAAAGCCAGGTGTGATGGCAGGCACCTATAATTCCAGCTACTTGGGAGGCTGAGACAGGAGAATTGCTTGAACCTGAGAGGCAAAGGTTGCAGTGAGCTGGGGTCATGCTGTTGTATTTTAGCGAGATAAGAAGATCAGCACCAAGACAAAAGTATGATGAATTGCAGGGTCTTTATTGCCGGCGACCACGGAGGACTCATGTCTCTCCAACCCGTGGCCCCGAGTTGAGGGAGAGCTGGGCTTTTATGCTAAACAACACTTTTGGGGGGCTGGGGATTTTCCGGGGGGGACTGGGGATCTTTGCAAG
>PVKP010020998.1:0-39820 GCA_004027715.1 Plecturocebus donacophilus
GTAGCACAATCTCGGCTCACTGCAACCTCTGCCTCAGCCTCCTGAGTAGCTGGGACTACTGGCGTGCACCACCACACCTGGCTAATTTTTTGTATTTTAGTGGAAACGGGGTTTCACCATGTTGACCAGAATGGTCTTGATCTTCTGACCTCATGATCCACCCTCCTGAGCCTCCCAAAGTGCTGGGATTACAGGCATGAGCCACTACACCTAGCCATCATTAGTCTTTTAAATCCACCAATCCAGTGGAAATTTTGTTTATTTAAATGAATTACCCATGCACAGGTTTCATTCAGTGTAAGTTCAGAAATAAAAATCAGAATTGAAAGAAAATTGGTTTTGTAGTTAGAAAAATGTGATTTAAAAAATGCAGATATTCAATTTATTTTGAGTGTGTATGGCTCATACCTGTAATCCCAGCACTTTTGGAGGCTGAGATGGGTGGAACACTTGAGCCCAGGAGTTTGAGCCCAGGAGTTTGAGACCAGCCTGGGCAACATGTGAAACTGTGTATCTACTAAAAATACAAAAAATTAGCTGGATGTGGTGATGCACATGTAGTCCTAGCTACTTGGGAGACTGAGGTGGGAGATCACCTGGGCCCCAAGGAGGTTGAGGCTGTAGTGAGCCATGATTGTGTCACTGACTCCAACCTGAGTGTTGGGAGTGAGATCCTGTCTCAAAGAAACACCAACAAAAAACTTAAAATTGAGGGAAAAAGATAAAAAAGAAAGAAGGAAAAAAAATTGAGAGAAAGACCCAAAAACCTGATAGAAAAAAATGGGTAAAAGAAATGAACACATGAAATCACACACACGCACACAGAGACAGAGAGAGAGAGAGAGAGAAAGCACAAATCTTAAAATTATACCTTGCTGACTTTAAAAAAAAAAATAAACCCACGGAACCATGATTAAAGACATAGAAACTTTCCAACATCCCAGAAGGCTCCCTCACATCGCTTCCCAATCATTACACCTCAAAGTTAAGCATTATTTTGACCTCTCTAATAGAACTGTTTGGTCTAGTTTTAAACTTTATATAGATTGAATCATAGAATGTACTCTTGTGTCTGGCCTCCTTTTCTCAACATTATTTCTATAATGTTATATCTATACGTATCTATATACAGATATAACATATAAAATAGATATAACATCTTTTCCTCGATTTTAAGAGTTTTTTGAGACACGGTCTCACTCCAACACTTAGGTTGGAGCGCAGTGGCACAATCATGGCTCACTATAGCCTCAACCTCCTTGGGCTCAGGTGCCTCCCAAGTAGCTAGGAGTACAGGTGTGTCACATATGTTTCCATATATAGAGATAACATTATATAGATATACTATTATATCCATGTTGCTGTACATAGTAGTAGTTTGTAATTTAACCTCTTTTTTTGTTTTGAGACAGGATGTCATTCTGTAGTCCAGGCTAGATAGTGCAGTGACACTATCATATTTCACTGCCACCTCGAACTCCTGGGCTCAAGTGATCCTTCCTATCTAACTGAAACTTTGTACCTGTTAGCCAGCATTTTCCCTTCCCTATCCACCACATCCCCACCCCCAAGTCTTTGATAACCACCTTCCTACTCTCTACCTCTAAGAGTTCAACTTTTTAGATTCCAAATATAAGTGAGATCATACAGTATTTATCTCTGTGTGCCTGGCTTATTTCACTTAACATATTATCTTCTAGATTTATCCATGTTGTTGCAAATGACCAAATTTCATGTTTAAGGCTGAATAGTATTCCACACTGTGGAATACTATTCCTCTATTAAAAAAAATCCATTGATGGATGCTTAGCTTGTTTCCATATCTTAGTTATTGTGAATACTGCTGCAGTGAACACGGGTGAGCAGACATCTTTGACATACTGATGTCAATTCCTTGTGGGGTTGCTGGATCATATGGTAATTCTACTTTTTGTTTTTTTGAGGAAGCTCTACACTGTTTTCTAAAATGGCTGTACTAATTTACAGTGCCAACAGTGTGCAAATACTCCTTTTCTCTACATCCTCACCAACACTAATGGTTCATCTTTGTTTATAATAGCCTGTCTAACAGGTGCATGGTGATATATCATTGTGGTTTTAATTTGCATTTCTCTGATGATTAGCAATGTTTAGCATTTTGTATGTCTTCTTTTGAGAAATGTATACAAGTCCTTTGACCATTTTTAATAGGGTTATTTGTATTCTTGTTGTTAAGAAGTCTGAGGTCCTTTTATATTTTAGATATTAGCCCCTTATCCAATATATGATTTGCAAATGTTTTCTCCCAGTCTTTGGGTTGTCTCTTCATTCTGTTGTTTCCTTTGCTGTGCAGAGTAGGATTCTCTGTTTTCTGAATTTTAATGCTCAGTATGTATGTATTTCTTTTACAGTCAGAAACTCTATAAGGCTAATCCTTCCCTCCTTAAAACTGGAAGAATTATAGAAGGAGCTATGGGCACAGTGACACAGGGGGATGATGGTGAGATGTCTTTAGGAACTCAGACTGAAAGGACCTCAGTTCTCTCCCCTGGCCACTGAGGGCAAAGTTTCTCAAATAATACCTTGAAGTTTTGACTCTTCATATTAGCTGAGCATTTACCTGCAATGGCTTCCCTCTTCTTTGAGCCACCTTAATACATTACTCTCTCCACATTCAGGGCTATCTCCTTTTCTTCAACGGAGAAATTACATCTGGCTTAGAGATATAAGGTCCTGTATATAGGAAAAGAAATTGGTCTTAGGCCTCTTGTGGTGATGTCAATTCAGGGAGAGGAATATACGAGACAGAAGAAGATAAAGTCACCTTAGGTGTCAAGAAAATGAAGCCTCAATAATAAAAACACAGTTAATTATTTCCAGTTATAGAAATGTCAGATCAGTGCTTCAAAGGCTCTCAAGAGACTCACAATGAAGGAAAATACTCTCAGCAAGCAGATTATAAATAATAAAGAAAAATATTATTAAACATTTATTTTTTTATTTTTATAAATAGAGATGAGGTTTCACCACGTTGCCCAGGCTGGTGTCGAACTCCTGAGCTCAAGCGATCTGTCCACCTTGGCCTCCTAAAGTGCTGAGATTACAGGCATGAGCCACGGTGCCCAGACAGGAAATTATTCTTAACTAGCAAGACTAGGCTCTGACGTCACATCCTTACAGTTACATCCCTCTAAGCAGGGTTCAGCCCTTCACTATGCACCTGGAGGACTTGATGGTTATCCCTGGAAGTGAAAGTCCTGCAAATGACAAAAAACATTCCAAATCTATTAGGTTGGTACAAAAGTAATTGCGGTTTTTGCCACTGAAAGTAAGTCCCACGTGAGCCCAAGGGAACTGGGAGGTTGGGGTATACATAGCAGCTAGGCAGCATATGGAAGAAGTTTCTCTGGAATGGTTCAGCTTTGAGTCTAGCAGGAATATACTAGTTTAAAAATTCCAACACTTCCTCACAACAAACTGTTAAGTGATCAGTTAAAAAAAAAAAGTTTTAGAATAATAGAAAAATATAGACAAATCCAAGACATGCTGACAGCGGCTAAAGCAGGTAACTATACAATATGTACAGCTATACCATTTATCAAAGTGTATGTATGTACATACAGATACATGTACATATCATACAGATAGAACGTCAGACATCAGCAATAGAAAGAAAAATACCTAGAGATATACTGGGTTTTTTGGTTTTGTTTTTATTTTTGTTTGAGACAGCGTCCTTCTCTGTCACCCAGGCTGGAGTGCAACTGCATGAACATGGCTCATGCGGCTTTGATCTGCTGGGCTCAACTGCTCCTCCTGCCTCAGCCTCCTGTGTAGCTGGGACCACAGGCACAGGCCACCACACCTGGCTAATTTTTTATTTTTTGTAGAGATGGGGTCACACTCTGTTTCCCAGAGTGCTCTCCAACTCCTTGGGCTCAAGCAATCCTGCTTCAGCCTCCCAAAGTGCTGGTATTACAAGTGTGAGCCGCCACACCAGGCTGAGGTATACCTTTAACATTTAACATTCAATAGGCTGTGATACTGATTTTTTAAGTATACTTTTATAAATTTAAACTTAAGTATACTTGTTATATACACTTCCTATTTTCTTTGCAAGAACCATCTGTTGATTTTAGGATATATGTTTAAGGCATTTTATTAAATGGAAGATTTTCAAAAAGTAGATTTAAAAAGCTTTTAGGCCAGGTGTGGTGGCTTATGCCTGTAATCCCTGCACGTTGGGAGACTGAGGACTGATCACTCCAGTCTGGGCAACAGATGAGACTCTGTCTCAAAAAAAGAAACTTTAAGAAGTCTTTAGATTTATAGCTCAGCATATTCTAAATACTATATGATGAATAATTTCTCTTATGTTCAAAAAATATTAATTTCGACCCCACTATGACTTTGAGTATTCTTCCCAGGGAAGAAGGGCTGAGAGGCTTAAACCTTACCTTGGATTTGCTGCTTTGTTTTATATGCCTTCTTGACAGAAGAATTTATTTCACTTCTGAAATATTAGCCATAATGCCCTGCTATCAGTAAGAGGACGTCCTTAGACCCAACACCAAGAGACATATCTGTAAGGCATACACATGAACAGAGGAAATTCATTCACACCCAGAGCTCTTATAAATTTTGGGGAACTCCCAGGGTTATCATCTGTACTTCTCCAGAAGTCTTTGTCATGCTCTACTTTGACTTACTTTTATTTCCCCTGTTGGATTATAAGCAATAGAAAGGCAGCAATTATATCTTAATACTCTGTGCTTCCTCCAAGTATCGAAGCCCAAGTTCTTGCATGTTGCCAGGCATGCCCAGTGTCTTACTACAAAATCCCACTTCTAGGACACCATCTCTTAGGAAGTAATTACAAAAATGAACAAAACAGTATAACAAAAATGCTCATTGAAGAATTCCTGATAATAATTAGTAAATAAAAATGAGAATAAACAGTGTGTTAAATATCATGTAATAGAACACATAATCCTAATGAGTTTCATTCCAAATTAGTTGGCAAGTAAAGATACTCATTAGGAATGGCTTCATGAAGCAGATGGGATACAGAATAGCAGGTGTAACGTTGGCAAATGGTAGTCTAATAGTTAAAGATTGAGGGCTTTGAAATTCAAATTCCAGTTCCATATCTTAGGAACTCTGTGACATTTTACAAGTTATTTAAGCTCTTGGTGCCTTACCTGCTTCATCAGTTTACTGGGAATGGTATCAATAATGCCCTCAAGGCTCTGAGGGGAGTTAAATGACACTATACAGGTAAAATACTTAGAAAGGTATATTAGGTTTCTCTAGAGAAACAGACCAAACAGGATGTGTGTGTGTGTGTGTGTGTGTGTGTGTGTGTGTGTGTGTGTGTATGTGTGTGTGTACGCACACACAGAAAGATTTATTTAAGGAATTGGCTCACTGAATTGTCAATGCTTGGTACATCCAAAATCTGCAGGGCAGGCCAGCAGGCTAAAGACCCAGGGAAGAGTTGTTCAGGTCTAAAGGCAGTCTGTTAACGCAATTCCTTCTTGCTCAGGGGACATTAGTATTTGTTCTATTAAGAACTTTTGCTGATTGAATAAGGCCTACCCATTGTGTCCATTGATTTAAATGTTAATCTCATCTATTGATTTAAATGTTAATCTCATCCAAAAAACACCTCCACAGAAATATCCAGAATAATGTTTGACCAAATATCGGGATCATGGCCCAGACAAGTTGACACATAAAATTTTAACCATCATAAGTCCACCCTTGTCAACTTGGTACACATAAGCATCTCCTAAAACCATACTTCATATCTGAATGAAGACACTAACAAGATTCTACTTCTGCTTAACCTGATATAACTACCCTGCATACAACCAAAAACAACTAACCCTTCCTCAGAAGAGGATGCAAAGTCTGGATGATGTTAATGCTTCTCCTTGATAATCCGTAACTTAAAAACTGATATAAAGTTAACAATATTTAAATACCCTAATATAAAGTCAGTACATCTTACTGTACATGATAAAGACATGAAAAGGATGAAAACAAAGCTTTGTTGTACACAGATTCATTACAAAATAGGGAAGACACATTCAGGACAATTACAGTTTTTGTTTCTGTAACTGCTCATGCGGTTATAGCTGGTATTCATACCTACCTTCTTCCATTATCTATTAGTATTCCTTTTGCCCTCAGCAAGCTCCTCAGCTGGCTGTGGTTCATTACCTGGTGTGGTGACCCAAACCTTCATTTTTGAAGGGTCTGGATAGGAGTTTTGGCAGAAGCATTTTGTGTAAGGAAGACAAATTCATATCTAACGTGTGCATTCCAGTAAGAAAAATTACGGCTCCTTCCTTGATGGAAGCAATCCATGTATCAACCCACCACCAGGGAATGGTACCATACTGGGGAACCAGTGTTGGTCTTGGCTGCTGGCAGACTGGGCACTCAGCAGTGTCTGTAGCCAGTTTGGCTTTAGTAAGCAGAAGTCCATGTTGCTGAGCCCATGCATAACTTCCATCACTGCTGTCATGACCACTTTGTTCATGAACCAATGGGTGATGACAAGGGTGGCTGGGGAAAGAGGCTGACTGATATCCACAGAATGGGTCATCCTATGTACCTGATTATTAAAAATCCTCCTCTGCTGAGATTACCCTTTGGTAAGTGTTCACATAGGGCACAAATATCTTTATGTTTTTTACCTGTTCAGAGAGGTCCATATCTCTTTTGCAGAATTCCTTGTCACCAGTTTCTGGGGTGTTTTTTTTTTTTTTTTTGAGACAGAGTCTTACTCTGTTCCCCAGGCTGGAGCGCAGTGGCACGATCTCAGCTCACTGCAACCTCTGCCTCCTGGGTTCAAGCGATTCTCCTTCCTCAGCCTTCGAAGTAGCTGGGACTACAGGTGCATGCCACCACACCTGGCTAATTTATTTTTAACAGAGATGGGGTTTCATGTTGGCCAAGCTGGTCTCAAACTCCTGACCTCAGGTGGTCCGCTTGCCTCAGCCTCCCAAAGCACTAGGATTACAGGTGTGAGCCACTGCACCTGGCCGTCACCAGTTTATAAATAATGCTCCTTCCAAGTCCCTGACCATCCAGTCAGACCACTGGCTACAGTGCATGAGATGGTATATAATGTCACATCTGGCTATTTCTCCTTCTAGGAAATGAACAACCAGATGCAGTGCTCAAAGTTCCAACCACTGGGAGAATTTCCCTTCACCACTGTCCTTTGGGGATGTCCCAGAACAGGATTGTAGTGCTGTCCAGGTGGTGTCTGCCTATTACGCAGAACCATCTGTAAACCAGGCCTAAGTCTTTTCTACCTCTATTGGAAATCCCCATGAGGCCATGAGTGCAGGCTGGGAGAGTACTGTAGCAGGAAAGGGAACCATGGGCTTTGGGCCACTTCTTCCCATAATATATGCCTTCAGGGTCTGCTTAGGCCTGATCACATGTATCCCACTTACATTTGATGATGGGAGTACTACCATGTACATCACCCAATGTAATGACATGGTGTGTCAGATAACACCCCTTTTGTGATGGGTAGTGCAGGTTGCATGGTAACTTGGTGGCCCATGATTAAATGTTCAGTCTCTACTAAGGTCCCATAGCAGCCAAAACTGCCTTGAAAGATTGTTTTCTAAAAAGGAAGACAGGGCTTTGCTCCAAAATCCTAAGGGCCTGCACTGTGATTCCTCTGTTGGGCCCTGCCAAAGGCTCCAAACAGCATCCCTCGCTCCCACTGACACTTGAGGCACCATTAGATTTGTTGGATCATGTGGCCCAAGTGGACCTGTTGGGCAATTTTCTTTTGTTCCAGGCCCCACTGTAAACTAACAGCTTTTTGGATCACTTGGTAAATAGCCAGCAGAATAACACATCCAAGTGAGGAATGTATTGCCTCCAAAATCCAAAGAGGACCCCTAAGCACTGTGCCCCTTTCTGACTGTAGAATTTATCCTCCATCTTAGAAGAGATATCTCACCATGCTCCACACCACTGGACCCCTGGGAAGTTCAGTGAGGTAGAAGGCCCCTGATTTCTTGTTGGCTTTCTTTCCATCCTCTGACATGCAATATCTTACTGATAAATCTAGAGTACTTGCTACTTCTTGTTCACTAGGTCAAATCAGTGTAATGGATCAATGTAATGTAATGGCATCAATGTAATGGATCAGTGCAGTATCTTTTGTTTGTTTTTTGAGACCGAGTATCGCTTTGTCACCCAGGCTGGAATGCAGTGGCACAATCTCAGCTCACTGCAACCTCTGCCTCCAGGGTTCAAGCAATTCTCCTGCCTCAGCCTCCTGAATAGCTGGGATTACAGGTACACGCCACCATGCCCAGCACATTTTTGTACTTTTAGTAGAGACGGGGTTTCACCATGTTGACCAGGCTGGTCTGGAACTCCTGACCTCAGATGATTCACCTGCCTTGGCCTGCCAAAGTGCTGGGATTACAGGCGTGAGATACTGCACTGGGCCCAGTAGTAGTAGAAGGAAAAAGCAATCAAGATCCCTGTGAACTAAATTATGACATATGGCTGGAGAGCTGATATACCCCTGAGGTAGCACAGTGAAGGTGTATTACTGGCCTTACCAATTAAAAGCAAGCTACTTATGGTGGTTTTAAATAACAGAGATGGAGAAAACAGCATTTGCCAGCTCCATAGCTGCACACCAGGTAGCAGAGGATGTGTTAATGTCCTCAAGCTACAAAATTACATTTGGGGGTCTGGTGCAGTGGCCACGCCTGTAATCCTAGCACTTTGGGAGGCTGAGGTAGGTGGATCATGAGGTCAGGAGTTCAAGACCAGCCTGGCCAACATGGTGACACCCCATCTCTATTAAAAATACAAAAATTAGCTGGGTGTGGTGGCATGTGCCTGTAATCCCAGCTACTCGGGAGGCTGAGGCAGAGAATCACTCGAACCCAGTAGGTAGAGGTTGTAGTGAGCCGAGATTGCACCACTGCACTCCAGCCTAGGTGACAGAGCAAGACTGCATCTCGAAACAAACAAACAAACAAACAAACCACATCTGCTGCAGCAGCTACAACTGGAGGCACCACCTGGTTAAGCTTATGATAATCCTGTATCATTCTTCAAGACCCATATGTCTTCTACAGAGCCAAATAGGCAAGTTGAATGGGGATAGGGTAGCCCCACCTCCCGCATATTTTTCTTAGTGGTGGCACTAATCTCTGCAATCCCTCCAAGAATGAGGTATTGCTTTTGATTTACTATTTTTCCAGGTGGAGACAGTTTTAGTAGCTTCTACCTGGCCTCTCCCACCATAACAGCCCTCAGTCCACAGGTCAGATAATCAGTGTGGGGATTCTGCCATTTACTAAGTAGATCTAGTCCAAATTATGTGTATGGTACTGGGGATACAACCACAGAATGCTTCTGGGACTTACTGTGCCCACTGCGAAACAGACCTGAGCTAAAACTCCAATCATTACCTAACTGCCATAAGCCCCTACTCTGACTGGTAGATCACAGTGATGTTTTGAATCTCCTGGAATTAAGGTCAGTTCAGAGCCAGTGTCTAATTTAAAACAATTTAATAAATATGAAACAATAATTTATTGTGATAAAGAATGCAAAACAGCCATGAAAGAACATTTCACAGAAAATACCTCTTACAGGGTAACTATCTTGGAAGATGGTTGATATTTTTTGGTGGAAGTTAAATAGATGGGAAGTCTACTAGTGTTAATTGATTTGTGTAAGTGGAAGACTTCTAGGTCAAGTGAACAAAAGGAAAACTTGATTAATAAAGACAGAAAGTCAGTGTCCCTCAGTGAATATCCAGACGTGAGCCACTGAAGACCCAGAAGCCCTTGAATGAAGGGGAGGCCAGGTCCCCTTGAGGAAGACCACTACTATACTGCCAGAAATTTATACTGTTAATCTTTCTCCCAGTCTTCCAAAAGGGACCTCTGGCTTTTATTAGAGTGACTGTGCAGAGACCAACACTGAGTTCCCAATATGGTTCATTCTCTGGTGGCATGTTGGTTACATTGGACTGCTTTTTCTCACTGAAATAGATACTGGATATGGATTTGCCTTCTTTACACAAAGTGCTGCTGCCAAACTACCCTGAAAAGTAATCCCTGTAAGGTCTGATTATTTATTTTCCCCAATGCACAGTATCCATGGATCTCAGATACCTGCATTCTCTTATGTAGTTACTACATTCATATAAGCTCACAATCTTTCATTCACACTTTAACTCACAAGTCCCATTCAAACACATAAAATCTCACACGATCTCCAACTCAATCGTAATCCTTTAAAACATGTGCATCAATCTCAAAGCCACAACTATCTAATCACATACCCCATCACTGTCATACAATCATCCAGAGACTCGAGCATATTCACAAACCACTTTCACATACAGTCATCCCTCAGTGTCCCTCCAGGACCCCTCCCTACCAAAATCCACAGATGCTCAAGTCCCTTATATAAAATGGCATAGTATTTGCATATAATCTATGGAAATCCTCCAATATTCTTTAAACCTTCTCTAAATTACTTATATAATAATCATGTAAATACTATGTAAATGGTTGTTATATTCTATTGTTTTAGAGCATGATGACAAGAAAAAAAGTCTGTACAAGTTCAGTACCGATCCAAACATCAAGTTCTTTTCCCAGGTATTTTAGACTGAAGTTTGGTTGAATCCACAATGCAGGACCTATGGATAGGGAGGGCCAACTGTATATCATATATTTCACTCACTTTCTCAGTGACAGTTTCAAGTGCAAATCATCTCACATACATGAACAAGAATCAGACACAAGCAGAATCACTTGTTCTCAAACAAGGGCCATTTCCTCATATTACACTTGGTGATGGAAGTTACTGGTCTCTCAGCAAGGTTAAAAATCCTTACCAAGGATCTGTCCCTTCTGGGAGATTACATGTACCAGCTTCCACTCCTCTTAGTCAGCTCTGGTCTCACACACAAACACACACAGTCACCTCACACCACTCCTATGGACATATCCAAGGTTCAGGACGCCCTGCTCCAGAGATCTGTCATGCATCCATCTCAGCCCCTCCTGGTCCCAGCCAGCTTCTTCCCTTCTCAGGGACCACCACAGTCACACTAGTCCTCTAATCATGGGTGAACCCAGCGCAAAACGCCTCACAGAATGTCACATGGTCCCTGTGCAGGTGGCTGCGCTCCCGCAAACATGGTAATCACACGCGTCCAGATGGCCTCTCAGACTTAAGTCACATCACGTATCACCCCACAGGGGCCACTGCGGGAGTGGCAGTGCGCTTGCCGCATGAACCCATGCGGGCGTATAGCACACCCAATTCTCAAGAGGGCTCAAAACCGTTTCACGACCCGGCGCGGCTCACGCCTGTCATCCAACACTTTGGCGGTCGAGCCGGGAGGATCGCTTGAACCCAGGAGTTCGACACCACCCTGGGCAACACATCGAGACTGTTGTCTCTACCAAAAAAATAAAAATAAATCGTTTTGGCCAGTCCCGGTGGCTCACGCCTGTAATCCCAGCACTTTGAGAGATGGATGCGGGAGGATGGCTTGAGCCCAGGAGGTGGAGACTGCAGTGACCTAGGATTGCGCCACCGCATTAGGCCCGGGCAACAGGGCAAGACCCTGACTCAAACATAAAAAAAAAAAAAAATCCTTTTTTAAATCGTTTCACATACAAATCTCACGCACTACGCCCTCACAGTCGGTTTCACATCAACCTTCTCCGGAGTCCCTTTAGGACGCGCGCATGTGCGGTTTCGCGACAAAACACCTCTCTCACCACAACTCCACAAAGGGAGGCCGGGTTCGTCTGCGCCCGCCAAAAATTATCTTCAGCCACAGCCCGCGGCGGCTGCCTTGAGGGAGTCAGGGTAGCCACTGTGCCTGTTTCGAAATCCGCCCTCAGCCGAATCGGAAGTCCGCAATCCGGAAACGAACCCTAACAGGTGGGCGTCACTCCAGCCTTGGGTGAAACTGCGCAAGTGCAACCTGGAGCCTGGCCGAATGCATCCGCTCCAGCCCAGGCGCTCTTCCCTCTGACTGCATTTCCCAGAGGACACCGCTGCCCATAGCTACTTCCGGTAGGAGCCTTAGCGGGAGGGTCTAGGGTTAGACGCACGTAAAGACGTCCCGGGCCGGTGGAGAAGGCAGAACTGTGAGTGTGGTCTCGCCTGGAATCCGAATCAGAACTTGGACCAGACCCCTCCCTGAAGATGCTGAAGGTGAGAAATCCTGGCTAGCCAGTGCCGTAGAAGGGAACTATCTATAGTTTTAGGCCTCTGAGTGCGGGATCACTCCTTAGGTGGGTGTGTTGTGAGTGCGTGAGGAAGTAGGGTTTATCTTTGGGCTAATTGTGTTACTGTTGTGATAGCGACAGTGGGTGTGCTTTTGTGACAGTGTGATTGTGTGTCAATCATTTGTGTGAATGGGGTTTATAGGGACTGTGATCGTGATTGTGAGTGGCTATTTGTGTTAAGTCCCATTTATTTACATGAAAGAAAAAGAATATTTACGCAAACCGTTATCCTCAGGCTCACACGATCAGGCAGATAGCTATCACCCCTCTCAGTCAATTCCGGTCTGTCACACACAATTAGACACACACGCAGTCACCTCACCCAGCTCCTGTGCATACACCTAAGGCTCAGGACGCCCTGCTCCAGAGATCTGTCATTCATCCATCTCAGCCCCTCCTGACTACCTGTGGAGTCAGCTGTAGGTATACACACACACACACACACCACAAACTAAAATCACAGTGCCACCATACATTTATCATCACAGCCTCAGAAATGCACCACATATGTAGTATGCTTATGTACATATGTGTTTATTTTTTCTAAGATTAGGCCACAATGCACATTGTTCTGCAACTTTTTATTTTTTTGAGACAGAGTTTCACTCTTTCACCCAGGCTAGAGTGCAGTGGCGCGGTTTCGGCTCACTGCAACCTCCGCCTTCTGGTTTCAAGCGATTCTCCTGCCTCAGCCTCCTGAGTAGCTGGGATTACAAGCGCCCGCAACCATGCCCGGCTAATTTTTGTATTTTTAATAGAGACGGGGTTTCATCGTGTTGGCCAGTCTGGTCTCAAACTCCTGACCTCGTGATCCTCCTGCCTCAGCCTCCCAAAGTGCTGGGATTACGGGCGTGAGCCACCGCGCCCGGTCTCTGCAGCTTCTTACTAAAAGATATTTATGTCCTTTTGTCTGCATTCAAAGACAAACAATATTTCCCAGGATGTTTGCAGGTATGATTCTCCATTAATTCTTACAGCACTGTGCTTCAAACTAAAGATTCAAGAATTTATTTTGGTCTGGAAATTTTTGCTCTATTTATTTCTTCTCTTCCATCTGTGTTGTTTTAACCTTTACTTTTGAAATTCCTGTTATACATACATTGGGTCTTTGGTTCTGTTTTCTATCTTCCTAGTCTTTTCACATAATGTCCATTTCTTTTTCTTTTTCCTCTTAATTCAGTGAAAATCTGCTCAGAGCATTTCTCAGCCCCTTTGTCCTGGCTTCCATTTCATCATAGTATTAGGATACTGAGCTGGCCTAACTATCCCTCCTGCTGAAGAGCCTGGTCCTTGCTTTTCCTGAGTCTATCCGGCTATAGCTGCGTTTCCTCATGGTTTTGAGTAAAGCTAGGATTTGTTAAAATTCCCTCTAATAATTTATGTATGTGCGTATCAGAACTGGGAATAGGAGATATGAAGGGGGAAGAAAAATGTCATCCTGAATTAACATTTTGGGAGCTTAGAGGCAATAATCTTCTGTCTTTTCTTTGACTTCCCTCTTCCCCAGCAACACCTTTGGATTGAGTTTCTTCCAGAGGGAACCAAGAAGAGGATCAATTAATACATTCAATTGTAAAATAAGCCATGGCCCATGTAAGTTGGTTTTTTCTTGGTCCTAATTCAAATAGTTTTCGTGTGTGTGTGTGTGTGTGTGTAGGGCATGTGACTATTTGCATTTATTTATTTATTTTTATTTTTATTTTTATTTTTTGAGACCATAGCCCCACTCTGTCTCCCAGGTGGGAAGGTTGGAGTGCAGTGGTGCAATCTTGGCTCACTGCAGCCTCTACCTCCCAGGTTCAACTGATTTTCCCATTTCAGCCTCCCAAGTAGCTGGGACTACAGGCACATGCCACTATGCCCAGCTAATTTTTGTACTTTTAGTAGAGTTTCATTAGGCTGCTCTCAAACTCCTGACCTCAAGTGATCCGCCCATCTCAGCCTCCCAAAGTGGTGGGATTACAGGCATGAGCCACTGCACCCGGCCTGTGTTCTTTATTCTGACATTGTTTCTCACCTGAGAATTATACAATAACTTACTATTGAGTAAGTGATGGTGCCAGAATTTCAGGCCCTTCATTTTTTGCTCCTCTCCTCTCCAACCCATGTTCATATATAAATCATTCTTCATCTCCCTTACGTGCAATCTTCTAACAGAAACACGTAGAGAATACAAATAATATACTTTTGAAGTTGGGCATGGTGGCTCACACCTGTAATCCCAACACTTTGGGAGGCCAAGGCAGCCAGATCAATGAGGCAGGCAGATCACCTGAGGTCAGGAGTTCGAGACCAGCCTGACCAACATGGAGAAACCTTGTCTCTACTAAAAATACAAAATTAGCTGAGCATGGTGGCGGGCATCTGTAGTCCCAGCTACTCGGGAGGCTGAGGTAGGAGAATCAGTTGAACCTGGGAGGCAGAGATTGCGGTGAGCCAAGATTGTGCCATTGCACTCCAGCCTGGGAAACAAGAGCAAGAATCCATCTCAAAAAAAAAAAAAAAATAGTGTTTCTCTTGTTAGAACTTGATTTCATAAGGTGATTTAACAAATATTTATTGAGTACCTACTATGTGACAGGCCATTCTTCTGGGTAACTAGGAATAAATCAGTGGGAAAAAAATATCACACATATGCAGATCTTCCCTTCTGAAGCTTAACTGGTAGTGAGAGATAGAAAATAACTTATGTATTATAAGACTTAAGACACACACCCAGATTAATGCAGAGAGAGTGAGCAAGACAGAATTAACAAAATAATCACATGATGAAAGCCAGGCACAGTGGCTCATGTCAGTAATTCCAACACTTTGGGAGGCTGAGGCAGGAGAATCACTTGAGCCCAGGAGTTCCAGAGCAGTCTAGGCAACATAATAAAACCCGATCTCTACAAAAAGTTTTTTTTTATTAATCAGCTGGGTGTGGTTGTGTGCACCTATAGTCCTAGCTACTTGGGAGGCTGAGGCTGAGGTGGGAGGATCACTTGAGCTCAGGAGTTTGAGGCTGCATGGAGCTATGATCACACCACTGCACCCCAGCCTGAGTGACAGAGCAAGACCCTGTTTCAAAAAAAAAAAAAATGTACATGATAAAATTAAGACCAGAGAAAAAAGAAAACAGACTAAGTAAGATTCAGGCCACATCACAGAGCTACACATGGCCCAGGGACATTATATAGTTTTAAAGTATAAATTTCAAAATGAAGATACAATAGTTCTGAATACATGTGTATTGAATATCATAGCAGTACCTCTCCTAAAGCAAAATTTAGAGCAGATAGAAGAAACAGACACTTGCCAGCAGTAGGAGATATTAATTCACCCTTCTCAGTCAAAATCAGGCTAAGTAGACTAAATTTAATAAGGGAATAGAAGTACTAATCCACATACTCTATCTGGTCTACATTATTGATACATTTATATTAAATTTGGTATCCTGATACTTGTTAATATTCACTCTTCTTTCAAGTGGCTATGGAACATTCAGTAAAAAATGACAAAATATGAGGCCACAGTAATGTCCAGCAAGTAGGAATGATAATGTTGTCTGAATACAGTGAAATACAACTAGAATTTAATAGCAAAATCAGAAAAATAAAGCTAATCTTATCACAAGTTTATAAATTATGTTTATAAATTTTCTGTTTATAAATTTATATAAAGTTTATAAATTCTGGATCAAAGAGGAAATATAATCTAAAAGTAAAGAATTTCTAGACCTGTAATCCCAGTACTTTGGGAAGCCAAGGCGAGCGGATCACGAGGTCAAGAGATCAAGACCATCCAGGCCAACCTGGGCATGGTGGCGCAGTAGTTCTAGCTACTTGGGAGGCTGAGGCAGGAGAATTACTTGAATCCAGGAGGCAGAGGTTGCAGTCAGCCGAGATTGCGTCACTGCACTCCAGCCTGGCACCTGGTGACAGAGTGAGACTTTGTCTCAAAAAAAAAAAAAAGAATTTCTAGTAATCAATGATAGCACTACATATTGAAACAAGAAACCAATGAGATTTAGTTAAAGCAGGACCCTAAGGAAAAATCATAGCCTTGAATGCTCCTACCAAAAAGAATGAAAATATATTAATTAGAAATACATGGATTACAGGCTGGATCACGCCTACAATCCTTACACTTTGGGAGGCCGAGGTGGGTCCTTTGAGGTTGGGAGTTTGAGACCTGACCAACATGGAAAAACCTCATCTACTAAAAATACAAAATTAGTCGGGCACGGTGGCGCATGCCTGTAATCCCAGCTACTTGGGAGGCTGAGGTGGGAGAATTGCCTGAACCTGGGAGGTGGAGGTTGTGGTGAGCCGACATTGAATCATTGTACTCCAGCCTGGGCAACAAGAGTGAAACTCTGTCTAAAAAAAAAAAAAGAAGAAAGTAAAAGAAATACATAGAAATGTGCAAAGAATTTTCAAAGAAATTATATGTGTTGGAAAACAGGAAAAAATGTCTAGTTGCTTTTCCTTCCTTCCTGTGATCTGAATTTCCATCCTGTATCATTTCTCTTCAGCCTGAAGATCTTCCCTTAGCATTTCCTGTAGTTCTAAGAGACTGGGTCATGCTCTGTTGCCCAGGCTGGAGTCCAGTGGTGTGATCATAGTTTACTGAAACTTGGAACTCCTGGACTTGAGTAGCTCCTGCCTCAGCCTTCCAGGTAACTAGGACTATAGTTGTGTGCCACCATGCCTGGCTAATTTTTAAAATTTTTTGTAGAGATGGGATCTTGCTTTGTTACCCAGGCTAGATTCAAACTCCTGGCCTTAAGCAATCCTGCCTCCCTGCAGTAACTTACAGGAAGCTACTGCACCAGGCACAACTGGATACTTCGATTTCCCCTTCCCATCTTTTTTATTGTCTTGTATTTTATTTCTGAATTTGCTTAAAGCATGTATATATTTTTAAATAGTTGATTATCTTTTAAAGAAATTATTAAATGAGAAGAATATCTGAAGTATTTACCCCTATGTTTACCATTTCTAACACTCTTTATTCTTCTGTAGAGATGGAAGATTTTTTCTAGTATCAATTTTTTTCCACCTGAAGAATTTCCTTTAACATTTTTATAGCATAGATCTTCTGGTGACAAATTCTTTCAGCTTTTGCCTTTTTTTTTTTTTTAAAAAAGTAAATTATTTCACTTTCATTTTTAAGGATTTTAGCTAAATATAGAATCATAGGTTGACAACTTTCAGCATTTTGAAGATGTTTTATTTTCTTTCCTTCATTACTATTAGTGAGAATTAACCTGTGATTCTTATTTTTGTCCCTCTCTGGATTGCATGGTTTTTGTCTGGCTGCTTTCTTTTTTCTTTTTTCTTTTTTTTTTTTTTTTTTTGCTTTTGAAAGATGTTAGAACCGGTTTATATTTAGGCAAGTAATGACATGAGACAGAACTATTAAAAAAAACACATTTCTCAGGTATTATATGATCAGTTTCCAGCTACATATTCAGTACATACATAATTTTAAGAGGTTAAAACCCAAACCCCCTGAATCATTTCAGAATAACAGTGATCTCATTATACAGTTTTCATGGTGTTTTAATTAGAGTTATTTATATAAGTCCTAATAGAATCTCTTGTTCCATGTTTGATTGGGATAATGACCACTTTGTTTGGTTGTACTTTCTTTTCTTTTTTTTTCTTTAAGTTCTGGGGTACATGTGCAGATTATGCAAGATTGTTACACAGGTATACACATGCCATGGTGGTTTGCTGCATGTCTGGCTGCTTTTAATACATTTTTTTCCCTTATCTATGGTGTTCAGCTATTTGTTGATAGTGAGCATAGGTGTATTTTTCTTTGCATGTTACTTGGGGTTTATTGAGCTTGAATCTAATGGGTTTCTGTGTTTTTGTTGTTGTTGCTCTTGTTTTTTAGAGACAGTGTCTAGCTTTGTCACCCAGGCTGGAATGCAGTGGTACAATCATAGCTCACTGCAGCCTTGAACTCCTGGGCGCATGTGATCCTCCCACCTAAGCCTCCCAAGTAGTTAGGACAACAGGTGCTGTGCCACCACACCTGGCTAACTTTTAAGTTTTTTGTAAAGATAAGGTCTTGCTATGTTGCTCAGGCTGGTTGCTCAAACTACTGAGCTCAAGTGATCCTCCTGCCTCAGGAATTACAGACATGAGCCACCACAGCCAGCCTGGTTACTGTTTTTTAAAAATCAAGTTTGGAAAATGTTTTGGCCAATATTTCTTCAGATTTTGTTTGCCTTACTGTTTTGCTCTTTTTTGAAGCTCCAGTTACATGTATGTTGAATTAATAATTTGTCATAGGTTATTAAGACTTTGTTCACTTTTTCCCCAGTCTTTTGTTTTCTCTGGGCTTCAGTGGATGACTCCTGTTGACCTGACCTCAAGTTCACTAATCTGTTTTTCTCTTCTGTTTAATCTGCTATTGATTCCATTTGGCAGATTTTTAATTTCAAGATGGAATTTCGCTCTTGTCACCCAGGCTGCAGTGCAATAGCGCAATCACAGCTCACTGCAACCTCTGCCTCTGGGTTCAAGTGATTCTCCTGCCTCAGCCTCCCGAGCAGCTGGGATTACAGGCATGCACCACTATGCCCAGCTACTTTTTGTATTTTTAGTAGAGACAGGGTTTCACCACATTGGCCAGGCTAGTCTCAAACTCTTGATCTCAGGTGATCTGCCCACCTCAGCCTCCCAAAGTGCTGGGATTACAGAAGTGAGCCACCACACCCGGCCTCATATAGTTCATTTCTAAATCCTCATATAGTTTCAGGATTTGCCATTTTTAGAGTTGTTTTTTAGAGTATCCAAATTTCTCCTGAAATTTCCCATCTTATCATTATATGTATTTTCCCTGCTGTAGATTTTTTAAATATATTTCATAGATTTTATAGTCTTTGCTAATTTCAACATCTGTATCATTTGTAGGTATGTTTCTATTAAGTGGTTTTCTCTTGAAAATCATTTTTTCATTTATTTATTATTATTATTATTATTATTATTGATATAGAGTCTCACTCTGCCTCCTGGGTTCAAGCGACTCTCCTGCCTCAGCCTCCCAAGTAGCTGGGACCACAGATGTGTGTCACCATGGTTGGCTAATTTTTTGTATTTTTAGTAGAGATGGGGTTTCACCTTGTTGCCCAGGCTGGTCTTAAACTCGTGGCCTCAAATGATCCTGCCTTGCCTTCCAGAGTGCTAGGATTACAGGTGTGAGCCATCACGCCCAGCCTCTTGTATACTTTTTATTGCATGGTTACGTGTTGTTGACTCAGGGTTCTGTTAATTCCCTCTGTAGAGGGGAAATTAGCTCTACCTGATAATTACATATAATTCCACATAACGGAAAGGCACGATACTGAAAACATGATAATTGGATCAAGTGAACAGAATAAAAATCCTAGAATTATACCTACAAATGGGACTATAACTCATGGTTAATATGACATGTCAAATCAGTAGGCTAAAGATGGACTCCTGATAACATTATCAAATAGGTAGCAATTTTGGAAAAAGATAAAGTCCAATCTATATCTCATCTATCATATAGAATAAATTACAATAAACTGAATAGTTTAATTTAATTATAAAAAATACAACTATAACAGCACTAGAATAAAACATGGGAGAATTCCTTCATAACTTTGGTTTGTGGAATGCCTAACTAGGACTCAAAATCCAAAAACTAGAAAAAGATTAACACATTTTGCACATAAAAATAAAAATACTTCTACATGGCGAGAAACACTTGTAAGCAAAGTCAGAAGACAGATGACAAACTGGAGTAAAGTATTTACCACTCGTAAACAAGCAAAGAGCTTATTATTTCTCTAATGTAGATAACTTTTAGAGGAAAAAAAAAGACAAATAGCCCAGATAAAGGATTCTTCTAAAAGGAAAACTGCTAAACTCACAGTTAAAGAAATGTCCACTAAACTCTGTTTAGTGGACATTTCTTTCTTGTTATATTGGTAAAAATAAAATGTTTTGACAAAATACCCTGTTAGTGAGGCTGTGAGGAAAGCAAAATGGTCTAACTGCTTTTGAGGGCAATTTGACATCTACCAAAATCACAAATTTATTTTCCATTTCGACCCTGCAATCCAACTCCTGGTACTTTTTCTTATAGATATGCCTATATTTGTATGAAATGATAAATCCACAAGAGCATTCATTGTACTATTGTTTGTAATAGCCAAAGACTAGAAATAAGGAATCTATAGGTTTAATTGATAAAGTATAAGTATTAATATAAATAGTTGAATTATATATACTTATGTAAAAATAAAAAAGCCGTTCACAGGTAGGGCAAGATCCTTTGAATTTAATAAGTAAAAAAAATCAAGTACAAAACTGTGTATTTTATAGTATATTATCATTTGTATAAGGGTGAAAAATTGTATGTATATATTTACTTATAAAGTTGTTTATCCATGGGGGCAAGAGATGGGAGACAAAATGGAAAGGAGAGAAATGAGACAAGACATATGAATGTATACCTTTTTAGTTCTTAACCATTTAAAAAAGGAAAAGAAAATATAAAAATATGCCAGGTGCAGTGCCTCATGCCTGTAATTCCAACACTTTGAGAGGCCACGGCAAAAGTATTACTTGAAACCAGGAGTTTGAGATCAGCCTGGGCAACAAAGATCCCATCAGTACAAAAAAAAAAAAAATAGCTTGGCATGGTGACATGTGCCTGTAGTCCCAGCTACTTGGGACACTGAGGCAGGAGAGTTGATTGTGCCTAGGAGTTTAAGGTTGCAGTGAGCTATGATCTCGCCACTGAACTCCAGCTTGGGTGACAAAGCGAGATGCCTCCCCACCCCTACCCCCGAAAAGAAAAATAAAATGTAAAAATAAAAATCTATTATCAAGGTTTATAATTTTCTCTAGCTATTTGTAGCTACTTAGATTCAGTGATGGAGTAGGAAGACAGATGGATTTATCAAGGATTCAGGCTTTGTCAAGAAAGTGTGAAATGAGAGGGTTAAGGGAGTTCATGTTGGGAGTGATTATGAAGTTAATAATAATGAGAGGGTTAAGGGAGTGATTAGTTGAGCATGGAATTTAGGTTGGGTAAGAAAAGAGAGAAGAGGTATAGAGTGGGGTAAGTGCCAATGTGAAGGTGATCAGAGAAGGATACTTGATATTTTGGAGGTGATGCAGTTTTTGCTAATCACAAGGTCTAGAGTAATAACATGGGGAGTGAGTGAAGTAGAGTGGAAGATAAGCTCATAGAAAAGTAGAAGAGGTTAAGGAATTAAGGGCCATGATATTAGAAGAACTTAGTATACAGATATTTGAAGTCACTGAAAATTAAAATTAGTAGTATTAGAGTTAGCGATACTGAGCCAGGAGCTAAAATTCCTGAGGGGCAAAAGCCTGCATATGCAACAGAAAGAGATAATACATGGTATAGGCTGATGAAATGATGACATTAGATTTTAGAGAAGGGGCCCAGTCGTGGTAGCTCACACCCCTAATCCCAGTACTTTGGGAGGCCAAGGCAGACAGATCATTTGAGGTCAGGAGTTCGAGACCAGCCTGGACAACATGGTGAAGTCCTGTCTGTACAAAAAATACAAAAATTAGCCAGGTGTGGTGGTGTGCACCTGTAATCCCAGCTACTCAGGAGGCGGAGGCATGAGAATTGCTTGAACCCAGGAGGTAGACATTTTAGTGAGCCAAGATCATTCCATTACACTCCAGCCTGGGCAACAGAGTAAGACACTGTTTCAAAAAAAAAAAAAGAAAAAGATATTAGAGAAGGAAAGACAGTTGTCCGACACCAATAATGAGAAGCAAGGAGGACAGTGGTATGAAGGCTCTGGGAGAAAAAGAAAAGCCAGTACTTGAGGTGTCCTCAGGGAATGAATGGTTAATTAAATCACATGTGGAAAATCTTATAACTTCAGAACTTGGGGTTTTCCAGTGATATGTGATAGGAATTGGTGTTGGGTGATCTCACTGAGCAGAAAGACTTTGCTGTGTGAAGCTTTAGGATTAAATGGAGATAGGATTAGTGCTTGCATGGAAAAATTGAAGATCTTGCTGGAAAATAGATAATCACCAATTACAAACTCCAGTTTTAGACTGAACAGAGTATGTTAGACTTGGGTCACATCTATGAAAGTCTAGATTATTCTTTAATTTAGGAGTATCGTATATATACAGGGAGAGGTGGTGGATGATGACAGTTAAGATCTCTCAGGTGTAATTGCAAAACAATGGAATATGTAACCTTAGAAAAGACCTTAGAGACTTTGTTCACCCCAGAGATTCAAGTTTAAGAGAATTATTAAATCCCTTATTGTTAGATTAAATAAGGCTGGGTGCAGTGGCTCATGCCTGTAATCCCAACGCTTTGGGAGGCCAAGGTGGAAGGATTGCTTGAGCCCAGGAGCTCAAGATCAGCCAGGGCAATATAGTGAAACCCCATCTCTTAAAAAAAAAAAAAAAGATGTTGTGCTACCAATAAAAATCATATTACAGTTACAATAACTATTGCCCATAACAAACCACCCCAAAACTTAGTAGATTAAAGCAACAGTCATGGTCGGGCTTGCAAATCCACAATCTCAGCAGAGCTCAGTAGGGATCGCTGACTTCTGTTCCATGTGGTATCAGCTGAAATGGCCTGACTGGGAGCTAGCTGACCCACTTTCAAGATAGTTCCCTCACATGGCTTGCAAGCTGTTGCTGGGTGTTGTTTGGGGAGCCTTGGTTCCTTTCCCCATGAGCTCTGCCATGGGCTGGTTAGGCTTCCTAGGAACATGGTGGCTGGGTTTCCAGAACAAACATTCCCAGAAAGTAAGGCAGACATATGAGATGTTTTGTGATCTAACCACAGAAGTCATATAATCACTTCTGCCATATTCTATAGGTTGAATAAGTTACAGATGTCCTCTCAGGTTCAAGAGAAGGGGACACAGACCTTTATACCAGTTGGAAGAGGGATGCCAAGGTTACATTGAAGCAAGATACTGTTTTGTCCATCTATGGAAAATATAGTCTGTACCAGATGTGTACTAAAGAATTTGCAGGAAAACTAAAAATACCTATGGCATGATAGTCAAAATCATGAAGAAAATTCTTCAAGTTCTTTTTCTCAAGATAGAGATTTTAATAAGACATTTTAGAAAGATTTAAAAGTTTTCAACTATTTAATATAATAGGGAGCCTCTACTTATCTTCTTAATTTCTAGATGACTGATTAACGGGAGTTTCCCACCTACTCAAGAAGATGTGTCTGCAGAAATTAAATTGTTTAAGAACATGTAGGCACTCCATTTAGTCACACTAAATTCCTCTTTGACCCATGTCCCAGGCTTAGCCTGTATACTCACTAGACTGACTCCTTTCTTGTAGTGCCTTCTTTTAGCACCTCTCTTTTCTTTTTAAAAATGTTTCTTATAATTTCAAAAATAGTGCTATGATTTGTCATTTTAGGAGTTGGTGATGTTCAGAGATGTAGCTATAGATGTCTCTCAGGAGGAATGGGAATGCCTGAACCCAGCGCAGAGGAATCTGTACAAGGATGTGATGCTGGAGAATTATAGCAACTTGGTGTCACTTGGTAAAGTTATCTAAAAATTAAGAATCTCTCCAAGTACTTTTCTCAGTTAAAAAAAAAAAGAATCTGACAATTGAGAATTCCTCTAACAATTCATAATGTACTTCTTGGAATTCCTGCTTTCTTCCCTATTAGGGCTAGCTTTCAAATAACTGGATGAATTTTCTCTTTATATATTGCAGAAACAAGTACAGCTAAATAGAAATTCATTTTCATTTTCTCCATCCTTCTATGTTCTTTTGGTCCTTTCTTATAACTCTTCCTTGATGTTTAAGGGGCAGAATTGGAAATCAGCAATGTTAATGCATACACTGTCAAAGAAACCAGACTCTGTCTTTTGTTTCACTTCCACTGTACTAAATCTGCCAATGTACCAACATAAGATTAAAACTAGACACATGGGTTTCAGGAGTGAACCTTTTTTCTTTCCTGGGTAATATAGTGGTAGGCTGGAGTAATAAATATTTATTTACTATTCTGAAATGAACACTATTCCATTTCCTATGAAAAATGTACTCTCCTTTATCTTTTATTTTTAAAATTTTTTTATTTTACTTTTTTTTTTTCTTTTGAGACGGAGCCTGCTTTTGTTGCCCAGGCTGGAGTGCAAAGGCACCATCTCGGCTCATGGCAACCTCCGCCTCCCAGGTTCAAGTGATTCTCCTGCCTCAGCCTCCCGAGAAGCTGGGATTACAGGCATACGCCACCACACCTGGCTAATTTTGTATTTTTTAGTAGAGACAGGGTTTTTCCATGTTGGTCAGGTCGGTCTTGAGCTCCCAACCGCAGGTGATCTGCCCACTTTGGCTTCCCAAAATGCTGGGATTACAGATGTGAGCCACCGTGCCTGGCCTTTTTTTATTTTTTATTTTTTAACAGAGTTTCACTCTTGTCACCGAGGCTGGAGTACAATGGCACAATCTTGGCTCACTGCAACCTCCGCCTCCCAGTTTCAAACAATTCTCCTGCCACAGTTTCCTAAGCTGAGATTACAGGCGCCTGCCACCACGCCCAACTAATTTTTGTATTTTTAATAGAGACAGGATTTCGCCATGTTGGCCAGGCTGGTCTTGAACTCCTGGGCAGGTCTTGCCCTGACCTGTACTCTCTTTTAAATGATTTGCCTTTGGAAGTTATTTTTTAATAACTTTGTACAGTTAACATTTAAAAAATATGAGGCCCGGTGCAGTGGCTCACACCTGTAATCCCAGCACATTGGGAGGCTAAGGTGGGTAGATCCTCTGAGGTCAAGAGTTCAAGACCAGCCTGGCCAATATGGCAAAACCCTGTTTCTACTAAAAACACAAAAATTAGCTAGGCACAGTGGTGGGCGCCTGTAATCCTAGCTACTCAGGAGGCTGAGGCAGGAGAATCACTTGAACCTGGGAAGTAGAGGTTGCAGTGAGCCGAGATTGCGCCAGTGCACTCCAGCCTGGACCCTGTCTCAAATCAATCAATCAATCAATAATGTGCAACAGAACTGTGAGCGAATACATTTGTGTTGTTTTAAGCCACCCAGTTTGTGAGACTTTGTTAATGGTAGCCCTAGGAAACTATTAGAGGGGAATCAAGAGTGAAACTCCATCTCAAAAAAAAAAACAAACAAACAAAAAAAGAGAATAAATATCTCAGGAAGCTTCGTTTTTTTCATCACAGCAAAATAAGAGAAAGCTTGCATAAATTTAAGTACCATTTTATTGCCTATTTGTTTGCTTTGTTATGATCCTGTGTTCATCTGAATATGAATATTTCATCTCTTCTCCTTTATTTCCTCTGTATCCCTTAATCAAGTACCTTTTTGATCTGTGATTTATTTTTATTTTAATCAGTTCTGAATCAGTGTATTTGGATACTTTTATTTCCATCTCATCTCAATTTCTTTTCTTATAACTAGGACTTTCTGTTTCTAAGCCAGCGATAATCTCCTCCTTGGAGCAAGGAAAGGAGCCCTGGATGGTTGTGAGGGAAGAGACAGGAAGATGGTGCCCAGGTGAGTGAGCAAGCACAGGAAGCTCTTGCAGGGAGCAGGCCAGCTGGTCAGAATGTCGGGTTGGCAAGGTTATTTTAAGCCAAATACTTAAGGAAAACCTAATTTCAAAACATATTACAAAGCTATAGTAATCAGTGTGGTACTGACATAAAGACAGACATATAGACTAATGGAATAGAATAGAGATCCCAAAAATAAACCCTTGAATAAATAGTCAAATGATTTTAGACAAGGGTGCTAACACTTTAGTGGAGAAAACTGTATTATCTACAAGCAAAGCAATACAGTTTTACCCTTATCTTACACCATATAGAAAAATTAACTCAGAATGGATCAAAGACCTTGGCCAGGCATGGTGGCTCACGCCTGTAATCCCAGCACTTTGGGAGGCTAAGGCAGGCAGATCACGAGGTCAGGAGATCAAGATCATCCTGGCCAACATGATGAAACCCATCTCTACTTAAAAATACAAAAATTAGCTGGGCATGGTGGTGCATGCATGTGACCCCAGCTACTCAGGAGGCTGAGGCAGGAGAAACACTTGAACCAGAGAGTTAGAGGTTGCAGTGAGCCGAGATCACACCACTGCACTCCAGCCTGGTGACAGAGCAGACTCCGTCTAAAAAAAAAAAGAATGGAAAAGAATGGATCCGATACCTAAATGTGAGAGCTAAAACTATACAACTCTTAGAAGAAAATATTGGAGAAAATCTTCATGATATTGGATTTGGGAATTATTTATTGTGTATAACACCAAAAGCACTGGCAACAAAAGGGACTACATCAAACTTAAAAACTTCTGTACATCAAAGGACACAATCAACAGTGTTGATTAATTTTGTTTGTTTGTTTTGAGACAGGTTTTGCTCTGTCACTTAGGCTGGATGGAGTGCAGTGATACAAACTTGGCTCACTGCAACCTCTCCCTCCCTGGCTTAAGCAATCTGCCCATCTCAGCTTCTTAAGTAGCTGGAACTACAGGCACATACCAACATGCCGGGCTAATTTTTTAATTTTTTGCAGAGGTGAGGTCTTGCTATATTACCCAGCCTGGTCTCGACTTCCTTAAGCAATCCTCCCACCCCAGCATTCCAATGTGCTAGGATTATAGGCACACATCACTGTGCCTAGCCTGTTTATTAATTTTTTTAAAAGATTCAGGCTGGGCTCAGTGGCTCACACCTGTAGTCTCAGCACTTGGGGAGGCTCAAGTGGGAGGATTACTTGAGCTTAGGAGTTTTGACCTGTCTGGGCAACATAGCAAAAGCCCTGTCTTTACGAAAAATTAAAAATTAAAAAATTAGCCAGGCATGGTGGTGCATGCCTGTAGTCCCAGATGTTCAGGAGACTGAGATTCGAGGATCACTTGAGCCCAAGAGTGTGAGGTTACAGTGAGCCAAGATTGTACCACTTTACTCCTGTCAAGGTGACAGTGCAAGATGCTCTCTATTCAAAATAAATAAATAAATAAAAGATTCATACAGGTTGCTTTGCTAGGTGATGGGAATACATTTTTAAAGTATTATAGAGACATTTTTAATTTAGTAGAGAATCAAGAATACATGGATGTTCTAATAGAATTGCTAGGAAAAAAATGGTTAGAAATTAGGAAAGCTAGAGAAAGTAATATATGACTATATTGAGGAGGTGGAGATGGCAGAGGGATGATTGAGAAGGCAGGAGGTCAACCAGGAAAGTTTGGGGTGCTGTAGGCCAAGAGCAGATCCATTCTATAGGCCAGAGTTCTTTGATGATGTCTGTGACTCATTGAAGTGCTACAGGCTGAATGTGGTGGCTCATGCCTGTAATCCTAGGACTTTGGGAGGCCAAGGAGTTTAAGACGAGTGTGGGCCATATAGTGAGACCCTGTCTCTACCCAAAAAAATAAAAAATTAGCCTAGCATGATGGCATGCACCTGTAGTCCCAGCTACTCAAGGGGCTGAGTTGGGAGGATTACTTGAGCTGGGGAGGTCAAGGCTGCAGAGAGCCATGATTCTGCCATTGCACTGTAGTCTGAGTAACAGAGCAAGACCCTGTCTCAATCAATCAATCAATCAATAAAATGCTACAGAACTGTGAGAGAATACATTTGTGTTTTAACTCACCCAGTTTGTGGGACTTTGTTAATGGCAGCCTTAGGAAACTAATAGAGGGAAATCATAGAAAAATGAATGATACATACTCTCCTACATGTTTTAATGTAAAGATAACAGTCCTTTACCAATTTTTTATACCTGGGCAGGCCTTTTTCTTGGCATGGATGCAGTGATTTTCTTTAAAAAGAAAAAAGAAAAAAGACCTTTTATTTTGAAATAATTACGGATTCACGAGAGGCTGCAAAGAAATGTATGAAGAAGTCCTGTGCAACCCCCTTGCAGCTTCCCTCAGGGTTAATACCTTACCCAATTATAGTACAATACCCTGCCAAAAAATTGGCATTGCTACAATTCATAAAACTTACTCAGATTTTACTAGTTATACATGCACTCATTTATCTGTGTATATGTGTAACTTTATATAGTTTTATCACATGTAGTCTTGTGTCACCACCGCAGTAGCCAAAATACTCAACAATACCATTACCACAAGACTCCCTTATGTTACCTCTTTATAGCTATACTTATCCCATTTCTCTTTTCCCTAACCCTTGTGATATGGTTCAGCTGTCTCCCCTCCCAAATCTCATCTTGAATTGTAGCTGCCATATTTCCCATGTGTTGGGGGAGGGACCTGGTGGGAAATAATTGAATCATGGTGGCAGTTTCTCCCATATTGTTCTCATGGTAGTGAATAAGTCTCATGAGAGCTGATGGTTTTATAAGGGGTTTCCCCTTTTGCTTGGCTCTCATTCTCTCTTGCCTGCTGTCATGTAAGATGTGCCTTTGCTCCTTCTTTGCCTTCTGCCATGATTGTAAGGCCTCCCCAGCCACGTGGAACTGAGTCCATTAAACCTTTTTCTTTATATATAACCCAGTCCCAGGTATGTCTTTATCAGCATCGTGAAAACAGACTAATACACCTTGGCAACCATGTTCTGTTCTCTGTATAAGTATGTAATTTTATGAATGTTACATAAATGGAATCCTGTATATGGGTGTTTGTTTTTTACATTCATGTACAACTTTGTACATGAAAATAAGTCTTCATTTGTTTACAGTAGATGCTCAAGAGTGTAGTTGCTGGGTGGTGTGATAAGTCCATTTTTAGTTTTGCAAGGAGCTGCCAAATTATTGTCCACAATTGTTGTACTGTTTTACATTCTTACCAGCCATGTATGTGTGATCCAGTTTCTCTGGTCATAGCCAGCTTTTGGTGTTATAATTATTTTTCATTGTTGCCATTCTATTAAGTAGGTAACTATATTTCATTGTGGTTTTAATTTGAATTTCCTTAATGGCAAATAATGTTGAACAACTGTGTGTGCCATCTGTCTATACTGTTGATTGAAATGTCTCTTCATGCCTTTTGCCTATTTTCCAATTTGGTTGGTTTTTTTACTGTTGAGTTTTCAAAGTTCTTTTTGTATCTTAGACAGAAGCCCTTTGTTGGATATATGACTTACAAATATTTTCTCCCAGTCTGTAATTTTTTTTAAAATCATTTTAAAAGGGTCTTTGCGGAGCAAAAGTTTTTAATTTTGATGAGGTCTAATTTATCTTTTTTTTCCTCTTATGAATTGTAGTTTTTGTTGTGTGTGTGGTGTGTGTGTTTAGTGTCACATCTAAGAACTCTTTGCTTAGTCAGAGTACTAAAGGTCCTTAAGATTTTCTCTAATCTTTTTTAGAAATTTTATAGTTTTACATTTTTCATTTAAGTTTGTGGTTCATTTTGAGTTCATTTTTATAAAGTTGTGAGATTTAGATCAAGGTTCTTTTTTTTTTCCTATGGATGCCCGTAGCATTTATTTAAAAGTTATCCCTTCTCAGGTGAATAGCTTTTTCACCTTTGTCAAAAATTAGTTGTGCACATTTGTGTGGCTGTGTTTCTGGGTTCTCTGTTCTGTTGCATTGATCTTTGTGACCATCTCTCTTCTAATGCCACCTTTCGTGATGGCTGCAGGTATATATAGTAAGCCTTAATATTGGAAGGAGTGATTCTTCCCACTGTGTTATTTTTCACAATTGTTTTGGCTATCCTTAGGACCTTTTTCTTTGCATATAAGTTTTCGAAAAGCTTGTCTGTGTCTACAAAAAAACTTGCTGAGATTTTCATGGGAATTGTTAAGCCTATAGATGAAGTAAGAGAGAACACTTTTACTCTTTTAAGTCTCCCAAAGCATGAACACAGCATGTCTCTCTAAATACTTTTGTTTTCCTTGATTTGTTTTATTGGCATCTTACAATTTTCATCATACAGAATCTGTACGTTTTGTTATTTTTATACCTAAGTATTTCATTTTCTTTGGAGCATTTGTAAAGGGCATTGCATTTTTATATTGGAGTGGAGTTGATTTTGTGTATTAACCCTGTGACCTTACTCAACTTGCATATTAGTACTAGTTTTTTTTCTAATTTTTTTCTTAGAGATTTCTACTTATAAACAAATTATCTACACACAGATCATTTTCTTTTTATTTTATAATCTATGCCTTTTATTTCTTTTTCTTGCCTTATTGGAGTACTTCTAAAACTATGTTGAACAAGGTGGTAAAAGTGGAAATCTTTGTGTTCTCCCTATTTTGGAGGGAAAGCATTCAGTCTTTTAACATTAAGTAGGATGTCAGTTCTAGGAATTTCGTAGATGCTTTATATTATAAGGTTGAGGAAATTCTCCTCTCTTTTTAATGCCCTGAGAGGTTTTTATAAAAATTTTTATAAAAATATGAATGAGTGTTGATGTGATCATATTATTTTCTTACATTTATGTTACACTGAACAATTTTCAAATATTAAATGAGCTTCTTATACCTAGAATAAATTACACTTAGTCATGGTATATTATGCTTCTTATTCATTGTTGGGTTGGATTTGATTTGTTAAAATGTAGTTAACAATTTTTTCATTTAGGGTCATGAAAGATGCCGATTTGTATTTTCTTTGTTGTGGCACCTTAGTCTGGTTTTGGTATCAGAGTAATACTGGCCTTATAAAGTGAGTTGAGAAGTGTTGTCTTTTCTTCTGTTTTCTGGAAGAAATTGTGTAAAATATCATATGTTTGGTAAAATTCTCCAGTGAAATAGTCTAAACCTGGAGATTTCTTTTGGGGAGCTTTTTAATTATAAATTCAATTTATTTAATAGTTATAGGACTATTCAGATTACCTATTTTATCTTAGCAGGGTATTGGTATTTTGTGATTTTCAAGGATTTGGTCCATTTCTTCTAATTTGTTGAACTTATAAAGTTGTATGTGATGTTCTTAATATTCTGTATATTTATATATATAAAGGATGTATATATATACTGACAATTTTTTTGAAAATTTTTTTCTTTAAGACTCTTTGACCCATGGATTATTTTAAAAATAATTATTATTTTAATTGAAAATACAAATTATATGTATTTATGGTCTACAACATGATGTTTTGATATACATATATATTATAAAATGATTAAATCGAGCTGATTAACATATATATTACCTCACATTCTTCTTTTTTTGTTCTTTCATAACATTTATCTTAGAAACTTATTTTTGTGTGTGTGGGAGAACATTTAACATCTACTTTCCTAGCAGTTTTTAAGTTTACAGTATACTGTTTCAGCCAGGCATGGTGGCTCAGGCCAAGTGCAGTAGCTCACACCTGTAATCCCAGCACTTTGGGAGGCCAAGGCAGGTGGATCACCTGAGGTCAGGAGTTCAAGACCAGCCTGCCCAAGATGATGAAACACTGTCTCCACTAAAAATTAAAAACAAATTAGGTGGGCATGGTGGCCCATACCTCTAATCCCAGCTACTCAGGAGGCTGAGGCAGGAGAAATGCTTGAACCTGGGAGGTGGCGGTTGCAGTTAGCCAAGATCATGCCATTGCACTCCAGCATGGGCACCAAGAGCAAGACTCTGTCTCAAAAACAAAAACCCAATATACTGTTTCAAGAGAATTTATAATTTATTGGCAAAGCCTTTTGGGAAGCATGCTTTAAAATCTTTGTCAGATAATTCCAACGTGATTCATCCTTGTATTTGCATTTGTTGGTTGCCTTTTCTCCTTCAGATTTTGGTTTTCTTGGTTTTTGGTATGACAAGTGATTTTCATTTGTACCTTGGATATTTTAGTTACTATGCTTCCGAGAGTCTTGATTCTATTTAATCAATTTAAGCAAGTAGTTATCCAGTTTAGTAAAAATCTGATCTACTTTTGTAGACTTTAGTTCCAATGACAGTTTAGTTTTCAGAACCATTACAGTGCTATGCTGATCTGCTCCATACCTCTCGTGCTGCTGAGGCCAAAAGCACATGAAGAGATGTTCACCATTACTAGCCATTAAGGAAATGCTAATCAAAACCACAATGAGGCTGGGCACGGTGGCTCATGCCTGTAATCCCAGCACTTTGGGAGGCCAAAGTGGGTGGATCACTTGAGGTCAGGAGTTTGAGACCAGCTTGGCCAACATGGTGAAACTCTGTCTCTACCAAAATATACAAAAATTAGCCAGGCATGGTGGCATGCGCCTGTAGTCCCATGGTGGTACTCTGGAGGCTGAGGCACAAGAATCACTTGAACCTGGGAGGTGTAGGTTGCAGTGAGCTGAGATCGCACCACTGCACTCCAGCCTGAGCGACAGAGTGAGACTCTGAAAAACAAAAAAACGAACAAACAAAAAAACAAAAAAACCCACACACAATGAGATATTACCTTGTACTCAACAGGATGGTTAATATAAAAAAAACACATAAAATAACAAGTGTTGCCAGGGACATGGAGAAATTGGAACCTTTGTGCACTACTGGTGGGAATGCAAAATGGTACACTATATTAGATCATTCTTGCATTGCTATAAAGAAATACCTGAGACTGGATAATTTGAAAAGAGATTTAGCTGGCTCATGGTTCTGCAGGCTTTACAGGAAGCATGACCCTGCTCAGCTTCTGGGAGGAGCTTTTATTCATAGTGGAAGGTGAAAGAGGAGCAGCCACTTTACACGGTGAAAGCAGGAACGAGAGAGAGAGTGGAGGGCACGGGGAGGTGCCACACACTTTCAAATAACCAGATCTCATGAGAACTCACTCACTAATGTGAGGATAGCACCAAGAGAATGGGGCTAAACCACTTATGAGAAAACAGCTCCCATGATCCAATTACCACCCACAGGCCCACCTCCAACACTGGGGATTATGATTCGACATGAGATTTAGAGGGGACACATATCCAAGCTATATCATACAACCACTGTGGAAAACAGTAAGGTAATTTCTCAAAACATTAAAAATAGAATTGCCATATAATACAGCAATTCTACTTCTAGGTATATACCCAAAAGAATTGAAAGTAAGAATGTAAACTGATGGTTTTATACCCATGATCATAGCAGCATTATTCACAGTAATCAAAAGATAGAAGCAACCCAGTGTCCATCAATAGATGAATGGATAAACAAAATGTGGTATATGTATACAATGGAATATTATTCAGCCTTAAAAATGGAGGACATTGGGCCAGGCGCAGTGGCCCACACCTGTAATCCCAGCACTTTTGGAGGCCAAAGTGGGTGGATCACCTGAGGTCAGGAGTTCAAGACCAGCCTGGCCAACATGGTGAAACCCCATCTCTACTAAAAATAGAAAAATTAGCCAGGCGTGGTGGTGAGCACCTGTAATCCCTGCTACTTGGAAGGCTGAAGCAGGAGAATCCTTGAATCCCCAAGGTAGTGGTTGCAGTGAGCCGAGATCATGCCACTGCACTCCAGCCTGAGTAACAAGAGAGAAACTCTGTCTCAATAAAATAATAAAATAAAATAAAAAGGAAGGACTCTCTGACACATGCTATAACTTCGAAGAACCCTAAGGATATTATGCCAAGTAAAATAAGCCAGTCACCAAAACACAAATATCATATGATTTAACTTACATAAGGTATTTAGAGTAGTCAAGTTCACAGAAACTGAAAGTAGACTGGTGGTTGCCAGTAGCTGGGGCTAGAGGGAATGTCAAGTTGTTATTCAGTATAGAGTTTAAGTTAATCTTCAGAACCTTTGCATTAATACAAAGGTTCTGAAGATTCATTGCACAATATGAATATACTTAATACTACTGAACTATACACTTAAACATGGATAAGGTGGTAAATTCTATTTTATGTGCTATTTTACCACAATTTATTTTTTTTCTAAAAGTATTAGAGCTATATTGTAAGACTTAGCTGTGTGTGGCTTGTATTTAAGCCTATGGAAAGAGTATATATTAAAAAGAGAGCTGGCCAGAGCCTGAGTTCTGGGACATTCCAATATTTAGAAATCAGGGAGAGGAAGAGGATGTGTTAAAGGGAACTGAAAACAAGTGGTCAGAGAGGTAAGAGGATAACTAGGAGAATATGGTATACAGGAAGCAAGGTTAGATGTGTTGATTAGATGTGTTGTAATGCTGAAGAGGCGAATAGAGTAAGGACAGGCACTTGAGGACTGATTCTGGCAAGGTGATTTTCTTGGTGACCTTAGCTAGAGATGTTTCAATTCAGTTATAGGAGTTGAAATATGTTTGGAAGTGAATTACAGAGAAAATGGCTAATTTATACAGTCACTTGATTTAAAACAAAAGTAAGGAAAGGATGGTCTTTTCAGTAAATGATACTGAGTAAACTGGGTATCTGGAAAAATAGGAAGGTTGATTCTGATCTCACACCAGAAAATGTAATCCAGGTGGATTATAGATCTCAATAGGAAAGGTAAAATAATTAAATTTCTGGAAGATGAGTTTATTTTCATAACCTTGGGATTGGATTACTTAAAATTAAGAACTTTTGTTCATTAAAACATATTACTAAGAGAATGGCTGGACCCATTGGCTCACACTTGTAATCTCAGCACTTGGGAGGCCAAGGCAGGTGGATCACTTGAGGTCAGGAGTTTGAGACCAGCTTGGGCAACATGGCGAAACCCCATCTCTACTAAAAATGCAAAAATTCGCCAGGTGTGGTGCCACACACCTGTAATCCCAGCTATTTGGGAGGCAAAGGCAGGAGAATCACTTGAACCCGGGAGGCAGAGGTTGCAGTGAGCTGAGACTGTGTTACTACACTCTAGCCTGGGTGACAGAACAAGACTCTGCCTCAAAAAAAAATTATATATATATACATACACACACACACACACACACACACACACACACACATATATGTATATATTACTAAGAGAATGAAAGTGGCCAGTACCAGTCCTAGAGTGGGAGAAGACATCTGTAATACATAAGTTGGTCATACAAATAATTTCTATAAATCATTAAGAAAAGACAACCCAGAAATCACCCACATGTCCAATTTACTGATTAATGGATAAACAAAATGTGGTATATCCATACAATGAAATATTATTCAGCCATAAAAAGGAATGAATGCTACAACTTGGCTGAACTTGAAAACATGCTGAGTGAAAACAGCAAAACCCAAAAGTTCACATATTATATGATTCCATTTATATAAAATGTCCAGAATAGGCAAATTCAGAGACCTAAAACAGACTAGTAGTTGCCAGGATGGGGGAAAGGGGAAAGTGGGAAGTGACTATGAGTGTCAGGTTTTTTTTGGAGTGATGCAAATGTTGTGGAATTAGATGGTGGTGATGGTTGCATATCATTGAGAATGTACTAAAACTTACTGAATTGTGTACATTAAAATGCTGAATTTTATGTTACATGAATTTTACATTAAAAATCAATGTAAAAATCAAAGGCCTGGATGGCAGTTTATTAAAGATATCCAGTTGGCCAATAAACATGAAAAAGTGCTCAGCTTCATTTGTCCTCATGGAAATTGCAAATTACAGTACGATGTAAACACATCTGCCTGATGGCTAAACAAAAGATTGACAATAACAAGTGTTGGTGAGGATGTAAAGAACAGTTCTCTGACAGCCTGATAGAATTTTAAATTACAATTATTTTTTTTATGACAGAGTCTCACTCTGTCACCTAGGCTGGAGTGCAGTGGTGCAATCTTGGCTCACTGCAACCTACACCTCCTGAGTTCAAGCAATTCTCCCACCTGAGCCTCTTGTATAGCTGAAATCACAGGCACCCACCTCCATGCCCAGCTAATTTTTCTATTTTTAGTAGAGATAGGGTTTCACCATGTTGGCCAGGCTGATTTTGAACTCCTGACCTCAAGTGATCCGCCCATCTCAGCCTCCTGAAGTGCTGGGATTACAAGTGTGAACTACCACACCTGGCCTAAATTAAAAAATTGTTGCATAGTGTCAACTAAAGCTAAATAAATTTATAACCTATGATGTAGCAGTTTCACTCCTGTGTTCATACCTAATAGAAAAGAGTAATTAATTCCACCAAAAGAAATGTAGAAGAATGTTCATAGCATTACTTATCATAATAGTCAACTATTGGAAGCAACCAGAATGTCCATCTTTAGGTGTATGGAAAAATAAATTGTGTTAGAATGGAATGCTATATACAGTCATCAGTCTCAAACTTTTTATTCTCAGGATATCTTTATGCTCTTAAAAATTATTGAGGACTGGGCCAGGCATGGTGGCTCACGCCTGTAATCCAAGCACTTTGGAGGCCAAGGCGGGTGGATCACCTGAGGTCAGAAGTTCATGACCAGCCTGACCAACATGGTGAAACCCTCTCTATAAAAATAAAAAAAAAATTATTGAGGACCCCAAGAGCTCTTGCATATGTAGATTGTATCTTTTAATATTAACTGTCTTAGAAACTAAATCTAAGAAAAATGAAATATTTATTTAATTCATTTAAAAATAGTAAACTACATGTTAACTTAAATAATTTATGATATTTTCCAAAACAAAACAAAAATATTTAGTGTGAAAAGTGGCACTGTTTTTCAATTTCTGCACATTTCTTTAATGCTTGGACTAAAAGAAGATAGCTGGATCTTACATCTGCCTGTGAATTTATTAAATTAAAAGTCACTGGTCCATCTTGTTCTTTGAATGGATCTCTTATTTGTGGTGCCTGTTTTGTAACATGATGCATTAGTGATTTGGAAAATATTGCTTCAATTAGTTATGCAGATCTTCCAGACTTTGACATATTTTCTTATAAAATAGCCAAAAAATCATATTTGTTAGTAACACCACTAATCTAATCACAGAAGTCTTGAAGTATTTGGAAGCTGTCAGGCTCACAGGGGCTGATACAAACTTTCCTGAAGTCTAATTTTGGCCGGGCACAGCAGCTCAAGCCTGTAATCCAAGCACTTTGGGAGGCCAGGCGGATCAACCTGAGGTCAGGAGTTCAAGACCAGCCTGGCCAACATGGTGAAACCCCATCTCACTAAAAATACAAAAATTAGCCAGGCATGGTAGCATACCTGTAATCCCAGTTACTTGGGAGGCTGAGATAGGAGAATCACTTGAACCACGAGGTGGAGGTTACACTGAGCTGAGATCAGGCCATTGCACTCCAATCTGGGCGACAGAGTGAGACTCCATCTCAAAAAAAAAAAAAGTCTAATGTTTACTTGTAAACTAGAATTGTGTCATTGGCAAATACAGTCAGTTTTTCTTAAAGTGACAGATTAATTTTTCAGTTTGCCAAAATGTCTGCCAAGTCTGAATCACCATGGTTTAGCAATCTGTTAATCACCATAGCTTATCCATCTGTTCTTTCAAGTAAAAATTGAACTCCATGCAAAAAAGTGGCTAATTTGGCTTGCAACTAACTGCATGCTTTTTTTCAAAACAATTCATCTACTTTGGTCTCCAGCAGAGGCCAGTTTCATCACATGGAATATTAAAAAGATGTGTGTGGAAGTGCTGAGATTTAATAAAACTAACAATGATTGCTCTTCATTGTAGGTATTCTTAAGTGAATCTGGCACTTTTTTCCTACAAGTTGTGACTGAAGAAAGCAGTGACTATGTACAGCTTGGGGCCACTGCTTTGATTCAGGCTAATCAAAGCAGTTGATTTGATTAGCCTGAAGGCACCAGCAGTTTTACTCTCCATTGATTTTTGTACAAATACTAATATTTTCCAGGATAAATCACGAGATTCAACAAAGTTATTAATTTGAACATTTAGCACTACATTGTTTGTTACCAAGCATTTACATAAAAGAGGGTCCTCTTTAATGATTAATTGGCACTGATACTAAGTGAATACAAGGAAAACACGAAGTCTAGCTATGTAGATTAATCCATCTGTAAGACATAAGTACAATTCAGTCTTCCTGTTTGCAGCTTAATCTGTAATTTGAGTTATTTCATTTGGAAATTGTACTTTTGTGAGCCTCAACCTACTGGGCTCAAGCAGTCTACTACCTCAGCCTCCCAAGAAGCTGGGAGGCTGAGGCCTGTAATCCCAGCACTTTGGGAGGTTGAGTTGGGCAGATCACGTGAGGTGAGGAGTTTGAGACCAGCCTGGCCAACATGGTGAAACCCTGTCTCTACTAAAAATACAAAAATTAGTCAGGCGTAGTGGCACGTGCCTGTAGTCCCAGCAACTCGGTAGGGTGAGGCAGGAGAATTGCTTGAACTTGGGAGGTGGAGGTGGCAGTCAGCCGAAATCGTACCACTGCACTCCAGCCTGGGTAAGAGTGAGACTCTGTCTCAAAAAAAAAAAAAAAAAAAGCCGCCAAAAATAGTCACAGTCATAGAAGCAGAGAGCAGAATGATGGTTGCCAGCAGAAGGGGAGGGGAAATGGGGAGATGTTGGGCAGGAGGTATAAAGCTTCATTTATGCAAGATGAGTGAGTTCTGAAGATTTGACGTAATATATTATGACCCTAGTTGGCAGTACTGTATTGTACTATATACTTGAAATGTGGTGAGTGTTAAGTGTTCTCATCACAATAAAAAGAAAATGGTTAACTATGTAAGGTGCTGAATATGTTAGCTGATTATGGTGATTATTTCACAATGTAAATGTATATCAAATCATCAGGTTGTACATTTTAAATATATACAGTTTTAATTGTCAATTTTTCCTCAATAAAGTGGGGAAAAACAAATATTGAGACATTTAACTATGAATGCTCTAATTAATATTTTTATATATTGGTGCTATGTGCTAATAGAACAAATAATTTATTAAATAGGTAAGCACTTTTTAAAATTTTATTGTGTTGTAAATACTTAACATGAAATCTACCCTCTTAGTGGATTTTTAGGTGTACAATACAGTGTTGTCAAGTGTGGGCACAGGATTGTGCAACAGATCTTTTTTGTTGTTGAGACAAGGTCTCGCTGTGTTACCCATGCCGGAGTGCAGTGAAATAATCACAGCTCACTGCAGCCTGGATCTCCCAGCCTCAAGCAATCTTCCCACTTCAGCCTCCCAACTAGCTGGGACCACAGGTACATACCACTATACCCAGCTAAATTTTTATTTTTGTATTTTTTTAGTAGAGACAAGGTCTCGCTATGTTACCCAGGCTGGTCTCAAACTCCTGGACTCAAGTAGTCCTCCCATCTCAGTCTCCCAAAATGCTGGGATTACAGATGTGAGCCACCACACCAGATTTTTTTTTTAACATTTTTATTTTTTAAATAAAAAAGATGGGGTTTCACCATGATTGGCCAGGCTGGTCTTGAACTGCTGACCTCAGGTGATCCACCCACCTCAGCCTCCCAAAGTGCTAGGATTACAGGCGTGAGCCATTGCACCTGGCCACACCAGATTTTTTAATAATAAAAGTAGTCTTTAAAAAAAAAGGCTCATGCCTCTAATCCCAGCACTTTGGGAGGCCAAGGTGGGCAGATCAGTTGAGGCCAGGAGTTTGAGACCAGCCTGACCAGCATGGGGAAACCCCATCTCTACTAATGATACAAAAAAAATTAGCTGGTGTGGTGGCACACACCTGTAATCCTAGCTACTTCAGAGGCCGAGGCAGAGAATC
>PVKP010020999.1:0-39846 GCA_004027715.1 Plecturocebus donacophilus
ACAAGAAAAAAACAAACAACCCCATCAAAAAATTGGCAAAGGATATGAACAGACACTTTTCAAAAGAAGACATTCATGCTGCCAACAAACATGAAAAAATGCTCATCATCACTGGTCATTAGAGAAATGCAAATCAAAACCACACTGAGATACCATCTCGTGCCAGTTAGAATAGCAATCATTAAAAAATCTGGAGACAACAGATGCTGGAGAGGATGTGGAGAAATAGGAACACTTTTACACATTGGTGGGTGTGTAAACTACTGCAACCATTGTGGAAGACAGTGTGGCAATTCAAGCATCTAGAAATAGAAATACCATTTGACCCAGCAATCCCATTGCTGGGTATATCCCCAAAGGATTATAAATCATTCTATTATAAAGACACATGCACTTGTATGTTCATTGCAGCACTGTTTACAATAGCAAAGACTTGGAACCAACCCAAATGCCCATCAACAACAGACTGGATAAAGAAAATGTGGCACATACATACCATTGAATACTATGCAGCTATAAAAAAATGATGAGTTTGTGTTCTTTGTAGGGACATGGATGAATCTGGAAACCATCATTCTCAGCAAACTGACACAAGAACAGAAAATCAAACACCACATGCTCTCATTCATAAGTGGGTGTTGAACAATGAGAACACATGGACACAGGGGGAGGAACATCACACACTGGGGTCTGTTGGGGGATGGAGGGCTAGAGGAGGGATAGCAGCGGGTGGGGAGATTGGGGAGGGATAACATTAGGAGAAATACCTAATGTAGGTGACAGGGGGATGGAGGCAGCAAACCTCCATGGCATGTGTCTACCTATGTAACTATCCTGCAAGATCTGCACATGTACCCAAGAACTTAAAGTGAAATTAAAAAAAAAAAAAAAAAAAGACAAGGAAGTCGGCCACCATCAGTTGCATTTTGGCCAAGAACTCTAAGGCAGGCAGAGTGGAAAAGGCTTACAGTGGAAGAAGGGAAGTCTTCCTGTGTGCTCTGATTGCAGGCAGCTCGTATGGGGAAGCTGGGGGTCACTAGCTAGAAACCAGCATCCTATTGCATATTTGCCTTTCTCTGATTGGTCCTAAGTTGGAAGTGGTGACAGAAATTCAGGAAGCTGTCAGTCGTTCTTCAAGTCCTGGCCGTTTTAGACCAATTGTTCCAGAAGTGATTGTTAACTTCCCAGACTATTGCCCTAGATAGCATCTGACCCCCTCCAAGCCTGACTTAAAGTAAGCTGGCTTCCTGGGCTGTCTGTTGGAAACAAGGGGTTGGTTTTCTGGGCAGGTAGGTGTAAGCTGTTCTATTTTTATATACGGTCTGGCCATTGTCTTTGTTCATGCAGTCTCTCATTTCCAAATCAATTATCATTTAATATGCCACTGAAATATAGGTATGATTCAGATCCAGAATAGAAAGACTACCTCTATGGAAATTTAGGCCCCACAACTGGGGGGCTTCACATAATTCCACCTGCATGGAGACAAGCTGAGAGGACATGGCAAGAAACAAATTGGAGCTATCAGCTGCCCGATAGAGACCAGGCCACAGGGAGAGGTTTGAGAGCAGCCTAGCACAAGCAGCTGCTTTTCAGGAATCCAGGGTAACATAAACGAGTAAAGCCAGCCAACTCTGGGGCAGGGAACAAGAGGGGAGACTGGGAAATGAAGAATGCCTGCTTAGCCTCAAGGCACTCAAACACATATCATATTTCAAAATCACTCTGCATACCAAACAAAACTAATCCACTGGAAACATCGCCCAGAGGCCTGTCTGTTTGGGCTCCTGCCCAATCTGATATTCAGCCAGTACTCAATGGTTTGGCCATATTAATTGGTCAGTTACTGATTTTATCAGACACCCGAGACAATTGCTATTAAATATGCATTTTGAAGGTCACCCCACTCTAAAGTGAAAGAGTCAGAGCTACCCGTTCCCCACCCCACAACTGGTGGTTGCCAAGAACAAATGATTTTGGATGTAGTTTTCTAAGTATGCTGTTTTCGTCCTGTCTAGGTAGGCACTAGGTAACTTGTGTCAAGCTTATCTGAGTTGGAAAGTCACAAGAACCTGAAAGATGGAATCAAAGCAAAAGTAGCCCTGATGAGAAGAGGCTACTCTTTCCCTGATAAGGTAGAGCCACAAGGGAGCTAGGAATCTCAGACCCACACCTCCATGTTAGTCACCTAGGTGGACTGGAGGGAGAATCACTGGGGCCTTAGCCATGAAAGAGATTTATCAACACAGTGGTCGGAGCATCAGGGAGACTGAGGGAGCATCAGGAAGGGAGGCTGTGTAGAGCACAGGATGGAGAAGATAAAAGAGGGCATTGAGCCCGCCCCTGTTCAGAATGTCATGGCAACGGAGGTCTAATGGATATTTCTGGATGGTGTTCAGGGCAGAGGCACTGTCTTTACCACTTCATATAGTAACAAGGCCCTGCACCCTTCCACGGTAACGTTTGTTTTTTCTGAGATGGAGTCCCCTCACTCTGTCCCCCGCTGGAGTGCAGTGGCACAATCTCTGCTCCCTGCAATCTCCACCTCCCGGGCTTAAGCGATGCTCCTGCCTCAGCCTCCTGAGTAGCTGGGACTACAGACATGCAACACCACACCCGACTAATTTTGTTATATTTTTAGTACAGACAGGGTTTTGCCATGTTGGCCAGGCCAGTCTCAAACTCCTGACCTCAAATGATCCGCCCACGCCCAGCCTTCCAGGGCAACTTTTACTTCAGGTTAAACAAACAAAAACAACAACAAAGCTGAAGGTGCATTTCATGTATATGTGTTTACCAGCTGAATATTTTACAATAGGTAATCCTATTTCTATGATAAACTAACAGATTCCATTTAAAGAAAACTTCAAGAATTTGCACTTACATATAAGTATGGTGAGTTATTTACTAAAATACTAAAATAACCAAATAATATAAACACAGTTTTACAATACTTTTTTTAAAAAATATATTAGAAATACAATAAATTCCGTGATTTCTGCAGCTCAACTCTTACTGACGGTAAATGTACTATGAATTTTTTTCAAGTTACTTTTATTTAATGGAAATGCATCATATACCAAAATGCCTTGCCTGGTTCTGGAAAATGGGTGTTCCTCTCCTAACTTTGTGCATTTTTAACTTCTGCTGTTAACTGGAAAATATCTACTTGGCAACAGCAATGCTGCTGTACCATGGGTCAGATCACCCTCAAGGCCACAGGCCTTTGTCCAATCGGACAGGCTTCTCTTGACACACCATCTCCTGGCAGGTGCTCAGGCACATTTATGGCCATTTCAAAACTTCAGTTCCACAGCCTTTCAACTTAGGTCTTCAAAGGCGACACATAGAAAATATGGATCTCTTGTCTGCATACAGGGGGTGTGGATGGGACTATTATCATTATTGCAGAATTGGTGACAAAGACCCAGAGTCGAAGGCAAAGACACATCAAGAACCTCTCGTTCAGAAGAGAGCTCCCAACAGCTGGAGGCCATATACTCCCCGAAGACTTTTTAATAAGCTGGACATAGCCAGCTCTGTTGCTCCCAACTATCCCCAGGCCCCCTCATTCCCCTACCCCATGCAAGCGGAAGACTGGGAAGAGTAGGGAGAAAAGCAGATGCTGTTTGCTGGGTCATTAGTACAAAGCAGACAGTCTTCATGTTTTCCAGGAAGGAAGAGAAAAATGGAAGAGAGGCACTCATAGATATTGGGGGTGTCAGAAATAAGAGAGTATGTCTTGATCTACAGCGGGATATCTGCTTACAAGCAGGGGAGTTTTTAACTCAGGGGACAGAAAGGGGCCAGCGATGGGAAGCAAGCCCTTCTGCTGTTCAGTGTTACAGGGAAGGCTGAGTTTCCTATGGCCAGGGGGACAGGGCAGAAGGCAGCTGGGCTTCAGCCGTCCTGTTGTCCCCAAAACAAGAGGCCCACCAACAAGGTAGCAGTCCCAGAAACAGGAAATGGCAGGGTGCGTTACTGCTGGCAAAAGCTGGCGTGGGACTCAGAAGACTGAGCTGGAGCTGATCTCTCATGTTAGAGAACTGGGCCAAAACCTAGGCGGGAGCCTTTCCCTATCCCTGATTAGCCTAGGCAGAACCCAGATATGTACCCCAAGAAGGAACCAGCCTGGGACGCCCACCATCAGTGAGCACCCCCACTGGGTCTATCTCAGCGAAAGAAGCAACAAGCAGGACAAAGTTGTCACCAGGAATGACAGCTTCATCCCTTTCCATCTGTCTTCCCCATTCAAAGAGAAGAGTGCCTGGGGCGGGGGGGTAAGGAGAGAAAAAGCAGCCCGCCTTCTCCCCACGCTAAGTCCCTGTGGAGAAGCATGATCAGGGCTCTGCAGATGGGGGAGGAGATATAGGGGAATCTATTGGATCTGAAACGGATTTTTTAATCTTCACTGGCTTTTTATAAATACTCGGAAGTGGATTTAAAAATGTGTGAAACTGACTGGGCGCGGTGGCTCACACCGGTAATCCCAGCACTTTGGGAAGTGACGGCAGGCAGATCCTGAAGTCAGGAGATTGAGACCATCCTGGCCAATATAGCGAAACCTTGTGTCTACTAAAAATACAAAAGTTAGCTGGGCATGGTGGTGCACGCCTGTAGTCCCAGTTACTCAGGAGGCTGAGGCAGGAGAATGGCTTGAACCCGAGAGGTGGAAGTTGCAGTGAGCCAAGGTCGCGCCACTGCACTCCAGCCTGAAGACTGACCGAGACTCTGCCTCAAAAAAAAAAAAACTAAATTATGAAACTCTGTGTGTATAGCATAGAAGTCCCCCCGCCTCTGCAAAAAATAAATGTTTGCAGGAATCAAGTTGGAAAACGTGTCCTTCTGCAGCAAGGCATGTGGCCCTGAGGTCAGGGAAGCACAGTGATAAGCCAGGAGCATCTGGGAAGTGACCCCAGCCAAGGGTTTAAATTCCAGGACACTCTTTCCTTGAACTTCTAGAAAAGTAGAATGAAGCAGATAGGTTTAAATTCTTTCTCTAGGTGGGCAGGGTGGCTCACACCTGAAATCTCAGCACTTCGTCAGGAGTTCGAGACCAGCCTGGCCAACATGGTGAAACCCCATCTCTACTAAAATTACAAAAATTAGCTGGGCGTGGTGGCACGCACCTGTAATCACAGCTACTCAGGAGGCTGAGGCAGGAGAATTGCTTGAGCCCTGCAGGTGGAGGTTGAAGCAAGCCAGATCATGCCACTGCACTCTAGCCTAGATGATAGAGTGAGATTCAGTTTCAAAAAAAAAAAAAAAAAACTTCTCTGATAGTTTCTCAAGCATTGCAATACAATTTGGTTCAGCTTTAATATCAAGTTCGAAATGAGTAAAGGGCTGGGTCACAAAATAAAAGAGAGAAAGGGAAGCTTCCCATGCTCAACCTCCCTCCACCCCATCCTCACTGCTAGGACTTTCCAGAGGTGGCCACAGTGCATCAGAAGGTGGCCTGTGCCCCAGGCCCCACTAGAAGGAGAGCGAATAGGTACCTCCTTTGACTCAGTGTTATGGACTAAGTGATACGTCCCTCCAAAAATCATATGCTGAAATCCTAACTCCCAATGCAATTGTATTTGGAGGAGGAGCCTTGAGAGGTAATTGAGTCATGAGGGTGGAACCCTTATGATGAGATTAGTGACCTTATGAATGAGTCCCCAGAGAGCTATCTTCTCTCTTTCTTTCTTTTTTGATTATTTTATTTTATTTTGTTTTTTGAGACCAAGTCTCCCTCTGTCGCCCAGGCATGCACTGGTACAATCTTGGCTCACCACAACCTCCACCTCCCAGGTTCAAGCAATTCTCCTGCCTCAGCCTCCCGAGTAATTGGGATTACAGGCACATACCACCATGCCTGGCTGATTTTTTGTATTTTTAGTAGAGACAGGGTTTCACCAAGTTGGTCAGGCTGGTCTTGAACTCGTGACCTCAAGTGACCCGCCCTTCTCAGCCTCCCAAAGTGCCGGGATTATGGGTGTGAGCCACCATATCAGGCTCTTCTCTCTTTCTGAGGACACAAGAAGATGGCAGGCTGTGACCCGTAAGAGGGTCCTGATCATCATCTGACCATGCTGACATCCTAATCTTGGAACTGTGAGAAATAAATTTCTGTAATTTCTAAGCCACACAATCTATGGTACTTGCTATAGTAGCCCGAACTGACTCAGATCCAAAGGTCGACTCAAAGGTCGATGGGGAAAAAGCAACCTGGAAAGTAAATAGTCAAGAGGACCTTGCAAGAGCAGACAGGAGAAAATTCCCCACCCTGCTCCCCACCTCAGTGGATTCACTAGAGCCGCAGCTCTCAAACTCCTTGTACCAAGACCCAGAGGAAAAATACACTTTATGTCATACCTCTATAAACATGTGCATGCATAACTGAATAAAGTTTCATAATGTAATATTTCTCACTGTGTAATGCACACTGATATTTCATATTCTGTTTTGTTCTTTAAATTCTGGCCATGACCTGCACATATTGATTTCTGGACTTTAATAGTCTCTAATCAGCAGTGTGAACAACTCTCATTAGAGGGAGAGAACCGTTAAGAGGAAGGGGAAATCTTGGGTTGAACAGTCATGAACAGCAGCGTTTCTTCCCTCTGAGATATGCCTCCCATATCCACAGCCCCCTTTTTTCCATCATACTGGGATCCTATGTTCCTGATTACCTACTTTCCAGGTGAGTTATCTCCTCTGGAGTTCATACCTCTCTACTGGTTCTCTGAGGTAACTACCCGATACGGTTTGGCTGTGTCCCCATCCAAGTCTCATAAATCTCATCTTGAATTCTAGCTCCCATAATTCCCATGTGTCGTGGGAGGGACCCAGTGGGAGATCATAGAGGCAGTTTGCCCCATACTGTTCTCGTGGTAGTGAGTAAGTCTCACAAGATCTGGTGGTTTTACAAGCAGTTTCCCGTTTTGCTTGGCTCTCATTCTGTCCTGCCTGCTGCCATGTAAGACGTGCCTTTCGCCTTCCACCATGATGGTGAAGCCTCCCCAGCCACGTGGAACTGTGAGCCCATTAAACCTCTTCTTTGTTTATAAATTACCGAGTCGCAGGTATGTCTTTATCCGCAGTGTGAAAACGAACTAATACACTACCCTCAATGACTTTCTGATTTTACCCATTGTACATGGATTGGACTCCTCCATCTAACTCCATTCATAAGATATTTTTCAAGCCCTTTCATACCCAGCATGTACAAATTGTCCCAGCACCTTCTTAAAAAGCATGCCTGAATTACAGAAAACGACAGTAACAATGCATGTCAGAATCATGTAATGTGAAGATGTGTCAGTCACGGCCACTGCTACCAGCTCTATCTATACCTCTTTATCTGTAATCCTCATAGCCATCTGATACATAAGGTCACATAGCTATTAAGTGGTGGACTTGAACTTCAAATCCAGCTGTTCCTGGGAAACTTGCAGATCATAGAGAAGCATAAACACAAAGGAGAAGTGTGGCCTTCCGATGATGGGGGCAGGGTGTCATGAGACACAGAGCATTGATAGGTGCTATGCAGAGTCTCTTTCACCACTGGTAGAGGAATCTGTCTAGACCAAAGAGTTCAAACGAAGAGACTTCTTACTTTCTAACAAAGACATGCTTCTGTCCATTGTGCTACTGAGCTTTTCATCAGCCCTGAGGAATGAGAGACTTTTGTGGGGGCTCTTGTTTCTCGGCATGAGAGCAGGGGAGAGACTGAAAAGTATCTGACATTCCTGGTGTCCCATTCTCTAGATAAGAAGGAACAATCTGGGGTCAGTTGGAGTATTGCTGAGGAGAACCTTTCTCAAGGGCAGGGCTGTCAGAGATCATGTGCTCCTGGGTCCCAGGGACTGGTTTTCCGGCTCACTAATTTAAGGTGAGCGGAGTGGTCTCTAGGAGTGGAGCCTGATAACAACCCTAGGTCATTCACTTACAGTGTACTGTAATACACTACCTTTTCCATTCCACCAGGGGGCACCATTCACACAGACTTCAGCAGACTTCAACGGGACTACGAAGCAGTGGTCCTGAGAAACACGCTTGAGACCATCACATGTACCTGAAAAAAATACAACAATCAAATAAACCAAATTATGCTCATATGATTTCTTGATGTCCAGGGAAGACACAGCAAAGGTGGAAACTGACCCTTACATCACTTCTTCCCTCTAGATGAATAAGCATCAGCTATATTTTCTGACCCATTATATGATGTATCTATTCTGACCATCCACCTATGATAGACATAGTCTTTTCAGATGTGTTAGTTTTAATATTAGTCAAGACTTAGTCTCAGCCATTCTCTATTAAGTGACTTTGCAGATATCTGATGTCCTCCCGATTAATGTAGCTTTTCGCATCAGATTCAGCTGAGTTCACCTTAATGCACTGGTGGTTCTCACAGTGTGGTCCCCAAGCCCCCACATCAACATCACTTGGGAACTTATTAGAAATGCAAATTTCTGGGTCCCAACTCAGACCTACCAGCCGAGTCAGAAATCTAAGTGTGGGGCCTGCAATCTGTGTTTTTATGAGCCTAACGGGATACTAATTAATGCTAAAGCTTGAGAACCACCGCCTTCATGTACAGTTTCCAACCCAGATGACACTAGAAAAACCCATGGGACTTTACAAAAATATAGGTATCCTGGCTTCTCCCAGAGCCACTAGGGTAGTGGAAACAAATGTCACAATAAAATGGATCTGAGTTTGAATTCTGGTTTTGTCACTCACCAGCTGTGTGCCTTGTGGAGACTCCATCTTCTCATCTGTAAAGTAAAAGTCATGGACCTGCCTTGTAGGAATGTGTTGGAGGGGAAGGTTCAGCAAATGCTTCATAGAGAGATTGACACATAATACGTCTTCTTCCTTGGCCTCCACCACAATAGCCTCTTATTCACCTGGCCTGTGAGGGTACAGTTCTCACCTTGCCCCATAATTACTAGACGAGAATGATTTGCTAGACCTGATTTTTGAAGTTTCACAAATGGACAAACATTTTCACAGTCGTTGTTGGGATTTTGCCACAAATCAATAGCAACACACCCCTGAGACCTGACAAAGCTATTTCAAACTCTAGATCGATGAGGAGGGGAGTTCATATGAAGCTGGGTTTGCCAACTGAGATCATTGTAATTGTTCAAATTGCTCTTGGGAGCTAGATCAGATTCCTGCTGACGCCAAGGAAGCAAAGAATGAAGATAGCTGCCTAAAACATTAGAAGCAGCTCCCCAAGTTACCTGCCACATACAGGTTTGTTTTTCCTTAATTATCTGGGTAATTGCTTTGGTTCCTCCATATGCCTTTACCAAGAGACGCTTGACCAGAAGAGCGAGGAATTAAAGTACCTGCGGAGGCTGCCCGCTGACTCAAGCTGCAGGCTGTCCATCCCATCACGGTAGCTCCTTAGTTGTCAGTGTGTTGTTTCTGTGAATGCCCCCTCCATCAGAAACAAATGAAGTTTATCTAATTAGTCTAGATCCCTGCTCTTGCGGAATTGTGGGCAGGTGGGGGGAACCGTGGTTAAATGCTAAATTGTCAGCCTAAAGTTAAATCCTTTTATTTAAAAACATAATACACAGAATGGCTTCCTAAAATAAAAATTGGGAAAATTGTTAAGATAGAGACTTCCAGGTTTTGCCAAGGGTGAAATTGTTATATCAAAACTGTATCAATTATGGTTTTTGACAATTAAGTACAAATCAAAGTTCATCCAACACACTCTCTGAATTAGTCTCAGTACAATGTGCATAGACAGCTATCACTAGAGTTGCTCAATATTATGGAAAAAATTAAAGGCAAAAGTTGAGATTGCAGCTGGTAAGAGTTAACAAAACACCATTTGTATAGAGAAAAATACATTTTAGAGGAGTACAAATACACTGCTTGGCATCAACATAAAAGCCCAAGGGCAAGTTGAAGAGTAATCCAAAAGGCTCACAGGTCTTCAGACTACAGGAATCCCCCTACTGATGGCAACATGAGGTCCAGCCTTCCACATACTACCTCCTTAGTGTTTGTGGGAAAAAAAATCCCTTCATATAAATTAGAATAGGCTAGATTATGCTACAGTAACAAATAACCCCAAAGTATCAGTGGCTTACAACCACAAAGGTTTACTTTTTCCCACTGTATTAGGGTTTTCCAGAGAAACAAAACCAATAAGGGATTTTATGGAGACAGAGATAGTGATATGGTTTGGCTCTGTGTCCCCACCCAAATCTCACCTGGAACTGTAATCCCCACAAGTCAAGGGCTGGACCAAGTGGAGGTAATTGGATCATGGGGGTGGTTCCCCCATGCTGTTCTTGTGATAGTGAGTTCTCACAATATCTGATGGGTTTATAAGCATCTGGCATTTCCCCTGCTTGCACTCACTCCATCCTGCTGCCCTTGTGAAGAAGGGTCTGCTTCTCCTTTACCTTCTGCCATGATTGTAAGTTTTTTGAGGCCTCCTAGCAATGCAGAACTGTGAGTCAATTAAACTTCTTTCCTTTATAAACTACCTAGTCTCGGGTATTTCTTCATAGCAATGTGAGAATGGACTAATACAGATGGATTTATTATGAGGAATTAGCTCACTTGATTATGAAGGCTAAGAAGTCCCATGCTCTGCCATCTGCAAGCTGCAGACCCAGGAAAGCTGGTGGTGTAGTTCGGTTTCAGATCCAAGGCCTGAGAACTAATGGGGCTGGCAGTGTAAGTCTCAGTTTGAGGGCAGAAGGAGACTGATATCTCAGCTCAAGCAGTCAGGCAGAAGAAGTGAATTCTCCTTCCTCCACCTTTTGTTCTGTTCAGGCTCTCAATGATTGGGTAATACCCTTCCATTCAGGGAAGGGCAATCTATCTTATGGGGTCCACTGAGTTAAACACAAATCTCATCTGGAAACACCATCATAGACACCCAGAAAAGCTTTGCCAAATATCTGGCTACTCCATGATCCAGTCAAGTTGACACATAAAATTAACCATCACACCCACATAACATGTTGAATGAAAGCTCTTGCTTTGACACCCTCCCAAAACTTCACTCTAGGTTCCAGGATGAAGGAGCAGCATCCAGCTGGAATATTATCAGGCCCAGGGTGAGAGAAGGGAGACATTGAGAACAATGCACTGTTTCCTAGAAATGACACATGTTTCTCCTGCTCCCATTACATCAGCCACAGCAAATCAAATGGCCTCTCTTGAGTTTGGCAGAGTTGAAGAGTAAACTCTTTCCATAGGAAAAGATGGAGGAAAAGTAAAATATTTGGCAAACAGAAATACAGTCTACCATGTCGATGGACTTCTCATGCAGTCCACGCTTAACTTATTCTGGACTTCTGCTCCGAGACTTCCCCGATCTCAACTGAGCATCTTCTTATCACCTTTTTAGGCAAGTCAGGCTCTTATTTTATCCAAGGAGAGTTGCAGGCTCCTCCTTTCACTCCCAAAAATACAGCAAATATCTGGATGAACATTTAAGACAATTTCCTGGAGGCTTGAGAATAACAAGGAAAATTATAATGGAGAAAAATAAAAATACAGCACTGGATAAGAAGTATCACTGGTCCTGGAGTTGAGTCCATCAGTCATGCCTCTCCACTGGCTTTCTCTCAACTTGGCCTCCCCCAGTCCACCAATTCCCATGAACCACCAGTCCCCAGGGTACATTCTCCAACCCCACTTATCCTCACTGCAAGAAGGGTATTATCCACCACATCCTCACCCACAGGCAACATCATCATAATCCTACAAAGTTGCAATTCTGCACACGACAAGTTCAGCCTTTGATAATTTTATTCAGAGCTATTTAAGATGTCTGGCTCAAGCTTCTTGAGTCTGGAATAGAATTTTGGATTTGCATAAATAAAGGTCCCAGTAAAGAATAATTTTAATTAAAGATAATGCATGTCTCCTATCTGAACAAGAGAAAATTACAGGTATATTTGAAATGGTTTTTTTCTATTGCACACAAAAAGAAAATGGTTGCGTGGGTTTCTGTGTGTTGTATATGTCTGCATGTATAAAGTGGGAGTGATCATATATGTAGTCTGAATGTCCAGGTAATTTTGCATTTTGTTTTGCTTTTTCACTTACTATGTCATAAATGGATTTTGATATTTTATATAATTTTCTTAACACAAAGACTACATAATATTCCATCCTGATAAACTAACATAATTTTTAAAGCATTCTCTTAGACATGTCCCTTTAATTTATTATGACAGCTGTCATAAATTGTTTCATGCATATGAGCATTTGCTTCTGTAAGATTATTTTATTGTAGTGAATTCCTAGGGATAAAATTCATGGGTTAAAAGTAGGGATGTTATTGCCTTGTGCCAACCGTTTTATATGTCTTTCCCAATTTACACTAATTACGTGTAATTTTTACTGCAAATTCATTAACATTTTTATTTGAAACTTGTGTGGTTCAATTTGACTTAATAAACTAATAACCTGTGAAATATAGGTGATAATGTTTATTTCCAATATGAAAGATTTTATCACCCTAAAAATCAACCTAAAAAGTTTTGCACTGGGATAGGGACAGCAACTTTTGATATAAAAACCCTCTGATCTAGAAAAATAGTATAGATGGGTCACAATTCTTTGGTGGCAAGTACCAGAAATGCAGTTTATACTAATTAATGCAAGAAAGAAGAGTTTGGAGGGATTGTGGGGTAGCCTACCTCATAGTAAAAAAAAAAAAAAAAAGTGATAACCAAACCTCCCAAGTGCAGCAATTTAAGCACAGCTAAAGATGTTATTAATAACTAGAAAATGATCGGGACCCTCACCCACCCTCTCTTCCATTGCTTCTCTCTCGACTTTGGCTTTGCCTTCTCCTACCAGAGACAGATGTCTGCATGTGGAGCTCACTCCTAGCAACTCCATGCCCAGAGAAGAGAGGGGCTGTTGTATTGAAGGACTGGTCCAATTCTTCACCCTTCCATGTAGCCGCACTCTGGCATGGCCTTCTAGGGGGTGGTGTATGCTTGTGCCTTAAGTTTGTGCTTGTTCATTTGGCTTGTTTTGGCCAATGGTGTAAGAGTAGAAGTCATAATATGACCCTTCAGAGCCTCGGTCCATGTGACCTTGCAGTTTTGCATTTCCTCTCTTGCAGAACATTCCCCAACTAGTCTGCTGAAAGGTTAAAGATTGACTTAATCTGTTTTTACTTTGCTACAAAAAAAAAAGAATGCCTGCAGCTGGGCAGTTTATAAAGACAAAAGTTTATTTGGCTCACAGTTCTGCAGGCTGTGCAGGCATGGCACTGGTATCTATCTGCTTTTGGTGAGGGCTTCAGGCTGCTTCCACTCACGGTGAAAGATGAAGGGGAGTCACGTGGTGCGAGAGAAAGCAATAGAAAGAAAGAGGAGGAGGTACCAGGCTCTTTTCAAAAACCAGCTCTCAGGAGAACTCACCCATTCCCACAATAATGGCACCAAGTCATTTATGAGGGATCCTCCTTCATGACCCAAACACCTCCCACCAGACCCTGCCTCCAACATCGATGATCAAAATGCTATCCAAACCATACATAGCAAAGACATATGCAACAGATGTGCAAACATGCAGTGTGGACTAGAGACATCCTTAAATCACACCACCCGCTGCCGGCCTAAAGACACAGGAGGAGACCCACTGCAGTCAGTGGAGCCCACTCAGCAGACCTGAAGAGATGTGAAGTAAGTAAATGCTCACTGTTTTAAGTGATTCTGATTTTATGGTTCTTTGTTATGCAGCAGTAGCTGATTAATACAGGGGTACCTCTCTTCTAGCTCTAGTTTGAAAAGTCTCAAGAAAGAATACTCTGGCCCAGTTGGTATCAAAGTCCTGTATCTGTCCCCAAGCTGTCAGATGGCTTAGGAACACAGAAATGGTGCTTGCTGGCTGTCAGAAAAAATAATAGCTTTCTAATCTGGAGTTTTTTTAAGAGCCAGATTTAAAATACTCCACTCATTCATCTTTTTGAACATAAGAAGTGAGTTTAGTTAATATAGTAAATAATAATAAAATGACATGTAATTTAAATCTATACATGATAAGAGAGTGAAAAGAAAGAAGAGACAGGAAAAAAAGAACAAATGAAAAGCAGTATTTGCCAAAACTCTGTAAAGCAGAAATATTTCTTTAGACTAAAAAATATTTAAAAGTATACTTTCTAATAAACATATTTTAACCTTTATCCAAGTCAGAAAACAATAGAATTTTTGGAAATATCATTTTATCCCAACAGAGAAAAACACCAACTGTCTTCCCAGGAAGTAAAGAGTATTTTCTCTCGATTCACAGGTATAAATGTTGCATTCAGTGTCTTTTTATTGCCATCTGGTTACTAGCATCAGCTTCCAGGCAAAGGATTAGAATAAACTACGATTTAGTGCCAAATGCAGACGGCTTAGGCAAACTGAGCCAGTGGAAGATATAGAAGGAAACGAGCTAGAAAAGTGAGGCAAATGAGAAAAAAAAAAACAGTAGGCTCAGAACAGGGATCAAAAAATCACAGCCAGAGAGTACAAACAGGAGAGCATCACCTCTATTCTGATTCCAAGGGTCTTGAAACAAACCCAGGAGGTAATCTTCAGCTAGCCACACAGAACACAACAGGGCAGAGAGCCCTGGCATATCCAGCAGCGGCTTCCAATGTTTGCTCCAGAGGAACCTACACAAAATCAGTGCAGAAAATAACAAGAAGATCCACAGGACTGAAGTTCTGTAGGAGGCAAGGAGATGCCAGCTCCTGCCTTGGGAAGGGGCACAACAGAAAAACCTATGCACCCAAGAAAAGCAGGCAGAAAGGGGCTGGGCAGGTGGCACAGCCTCCCCGGGAAGGACATTCTAGGGATTGACTTCTTTCAGTTACAAAGTAGCCAAAAACTTTTTCACAGACAGGGTCTCGCTCTGTCACCCAAGCTGGAGTGCAGTGGTGCAATCATAGCTAACTGGAGCCTCGAACCCCTGAGCTCAAGCAGTCCTCCTGCCACAGCCTCCTGAAGTGCTAGAATTACAGGGATGAGCCACTGTGCCCAGCCTGTTTCCAAATTTCATTATTTGGCAAGGATTATTGTATTGATATACTGTCCCAGTGGCCTCTCCTTGGTCCCAGAAGGAACTGAAAACAGCATGTAGATGAGGAATTTGGGAGAAACAGCTGGTATATGGCTGGAACAAAGCGAAGACTGAAATTTTGAGGCCCTCTAGGGTTTTGCTGCTGAAGACTAGAAATGATGTTACATCTTTATAACTAGGGGCATACATTGACCCAACTTTCGATATTTGCAGTAGGAAATGGGGTTAAGATCTAAATGGTCTCCTTTGCGTAAGCAGTCATGACATTTATACAGGAGTGTTTCCCCTTGTTATGAATTCATAAGAACAATGGGGAATGTTGTTATACCTATGACAAATTCTAATTTACAAATAGGTAGTACACCATAAGTGTGTTTTTAGGTAGGCTGAACTCAAAAGAACGTATTACTTTAGAAATAAAGATACGCATAGTAGATTAAGTTTTCAGGCTAGACCACAAATATAGGTAAAAGCCATCACTGGTAGAAATGGTTTAGGTTTTTAATGCCAACTGGTATACATTTTTAGCACTGGACAATCACAAATAGACTTAAGCACATTGCTGTGAATGAGCTGAGAATGCTAATCATCCTTTGCCCTGGTTTTCATTAGAAAATGTCATTCAAATTGCTGTGGTAATTGTTGTGGATGCTTGAAGTTTTGTTTTTGTTTTTGTTAGTTGTTGCACTATCAACCAGAAACACATCTCTACCTCCCTGTTTCTTTATTTCCATCTCCAGTGCCGCATTTAGAATTCTTTGGGTAGCAAGGGATGGGAAATCCAACTCAAACTATCTCTGTAAAGCAAGTACACAGGCTCAGGTAACAAATGCACAGGTGCTTCAGGCAAGGCTTGATCAAGAGGCATAAGCACAGGCCCTGGCTCCCTCAGATCTCTGTTCTCTTATTCCTCAAGCTCCACCTCATGACATCTCAAAAGGTACTGGCACTTCTCTCATGAGCACAGCTGCCAGCCTAATATATTTATATCACACTCAGAATGCTGTCTCTCAGTAGGTCCCTGGAGAAGGCAAGAGCTTTTTTTTTCTCAGTAAGCCCAGAAAATCTCTTCCCATAGCTTTAAGAGATTTTAGTGCCACTCTGTACCTGTGACTATGGTCAGAGAGTAGGATTGCCTGAACGATTGAATTGTGTAGGACTGGGACTATCATGTATGACTGTGCAGGTTGTGCACTGCACAACTTCAAGTTCACTATACACATTTATGACAATGCTGATGTGTAGTCATCCATTCTCATGCTGCTATTAAGAAATACTTAAGATTGGGTAATTTATAATGAAAAGATATTTGATTGACTTACAGTTCTGCATGGCTAAGGAGGCCTCAGGAAACTTACAATCATGGTGGAAGGCACTTCTCAGGACAGCAGGAGAGAGAATGAGTGCCAGCGAGAGAAATGCCAGATGCTTATCAAACCATCAGATCTCCTGATAACTCACTATCGCAAGTACAGCGTGGGGGAAAACAGCCATGATTCAATTATCTCCCACCAGGTCCCTCCCATGACACCTGGGGATTATGGGATTACAATTCAAGATGAGATTTGAGTGGGGACACAAAGCCAAACAATATCAAGATGATACCCCTTAGAATTATCTAATGCAGAGATCCTATTTGGGACCCACTTCTAGAGATGGGGGTGGGATCATATCATCTATAACACATGGTTTGTGAATTAGGGAGGCTGCTCTGCGCTGGGTGAAGAAGGCTACAAAACGTGCTTGGGAGGCAGCCAGTACAAGCCCACTACTGCCAGATGTCAAGAAAGTGGCAAGGCCAGGCTGGGTGTAGTGGCTCACGCCTATAATCCCAGCACTTTTGGAGGCCAAGGCGGGTGGATCACCTGAGGTCAGGAGTTCGAGGCCAGCCTGGCCAACATGGTGAAATCCCATTTCTATTAAAAATACAAAAACTTAGCCAGGCATAGTGGCAGGCACCTGTAATGCCAGCTACTCGGGAGGCTGAGGCAGGAGAATTGCTTGAGCAAGGGAGGCGGAGGTTGCAGTGAGCCAAGTCCATGCCACTGCACTCCAGCCTGGGTAACAAAGCAAGACTCCATTTCAAAAAAAAAAAAGAAAGAAAGAAAGTAGCAGAGCCCTATGACCTTTGACACATTCCCTACCATGAAATGGGAACCCTGGATAATTACAGAGAGAAGAAACCAAAGTAATTTGGAAAATACTTCATTCCACCTCTGAGTCCTAACATGTGTGAGTAAAACACAAAATACGCATTGTTATCCATGTCATTATTTACGGGTTTCAGAATACTGTCTGAGTCAGCCCTTCACCTTCATAACAGCAGCTCCAGGGACGGCTGGCGGATAATATTACCCCCACTGGAGATGTGAAGCAAGTCAAGGCATCTCCCTGCTCAGGTGGAACCCGTCTCCCGCTTACTGCCACAGAGACTCCCTGCTTACCTGTGTGCTATGAGAGGGAAATCCTGTGAAATACGATGAGAGAGGGCAGGAAAGTTGAGGGACAGAGAGGCCAAGGACAAAGCACAGAGGGAGAAGAGGAGATTCAAGGCAAGGAGAGGAAAGCTTTGGAACAATGGCAGCCACCAACGAAAGGTTCCAAAGTGGTTCGCTGGGGCTGCCGTAACAACGCACCACAGGCTGGGTGCCTTAAACAACAGAAAGGTATTCCCTCACAGTTCTGGAGGCTGGATATCCAAAACCAAGACATCAGCAGGGTTGGTTCCTTCTGAGGCTGTGAGGGAGCATGTTCCATGGCCCCCTCCTAGCTTCTGGGGATGGTGGTGATCTTCAGTGGCCCTTGGGTTGGTGATGGATCTCCCAGTCTCTGCCTTCCTCCCCACGTGGAGTTCTCCCTGTGTGTGAGCCTGTCTCCAGGCCTCCCCATGTTAAAAGGACATCAGTCATACTGGATTAGGATCCACGCTAAATGTTCACCCTGAAATGACCTTGTTTTTACTTGGTTACAACCCTATCTCCAAATAAGGTCACATTCTGAGGTGGTGGGGGTTAGGATTCTAATACATGAATTTGGGGGGCACACAATTCACTTCATAACAGGCACTAAGTCTTCAGATCCGAGTGGACCTATTGAGCATTTAAAGTCTGGCTAATCCAGATCCAGGTGAGCTGTGAGTGTAAAATACATACCAGATTTTAAAAAAAAATGAATGTGCAATATTTCAATAATTTTTATGTAGATTACCTGCTAAAAGTAATATTTTGGATATATCTAGTTAAATAAAATATATTTCAGTATTCAAATTAATTTCACCTCTTTTTTTTACTTTTCAAAATGTGGTTGCTAGAAAATTTTAAACTTCACATGCAACTTGCATTTAGCTCACTTTGTATTTCTATTGGATGACACTGATCTAGAAACAGAAATTCAGAGTCTTTGACACCTGGTCATTCTGTGAGAAGAGTTTCTGAAATTTCCACATTGTTTTCTGACAAGGATGGCAAAATTAAACATTCAATTCATTGAATGGAAGTGACATGTAGTATGTGGTAAATATCAAACTTTACACCTGGGCAACCAACTCTAAATTTTGAACAAGTTCTCTTAGAACCTAAGTGGCAGATATATTTGATCAATAAGGATCACACTTCATTTTTATTACTGAGAACTCAATTTGGAACAGGCAACCCAATATCATCTCATAAGAGTGGCTTTTGTTTAAAGCAATCACCTTTTCATTTACCTTGTGTGAGAAAAACAAGGCTCCGTATCAAGCGTGACTTCACTAATAATTACATCAGAATGGCATGGGTCCTTATTAAAGATGGTATACAAGCCAGATTTTGCATGTGCTTCGTGCAGATAAATCATGAGCTCTGTAGTGAAGTTATGTAAACGGAGATGCGTTTTTGCTTTTATGAAACACACCGGGTTATAAATACTCTGACCTTGTTTATAGAGGCAGCTGGTTTGTTCATTTAATGAAGACATTAATTTGCCATTCGGTTTGGACTGATTACTTATTAGCTGCTCTCTCCTGACCAACGGCTCTGACTTACAAACCCAGTCTGTTGATCCGATCGTAGGCAGTGGTGTGCTGCCATCTATAGTGGAATGAGAAAAATATCAAGTGCTGCAAGGTCTGCAAAGCCACAACTACTAAGAAGACTTACAGTGCCAAAACAGTCACAGTTTTTTAAAACCTAGAAAAAAAACACACTCCAAGGCCTACAACTATGGCTCTTTTCCCGTGTTAAAAATCATTGTAAGGTATTGATTGGTTTTCAAGCAAAATAAAACTTAGATAAAGCAAGCTGTATAATATCCCAGCTGCAAACCTTAACCCAATTATTGTTGGTGGAGCAGGTGCAAAAATATCTGCAATACTGATAACTCAAACGGCACAAGACCTAGTGTCATCGTTTTCCAAGTCAGCTACTGCTTGCCTTTGCCCAGTATTCATGTCAGGATTTCCTTTTCCATTCTTCAGTCTTTTTCCTAGTCCAGGAGGCTGACAGACGTTTTTGGAGACCCTCTTAAGTTCCAGGCATTGTCCTACTTGAGAAGCAGCACAGATCAAACAAATCTCCTGCCCTTGCGATGCTTACATTCTGGGGGAGTGAGACAGACGTTGAACACCAGACTAAGTGAACAAGCTCATTCTATGTTGCAAAGGTGGCAGGCATTAGGGAGAGAGAAATCAAGAGGGCAGGATACGCAGATTGGAGGTACAATGGTAGGAAGGAGGAAGGATGTGGGTATTTTTTTTGGAAACGGCGTCTTGCTCCGTCACTCCACTGCTGAAGTGCAGTGGCGTGATCTCGGCTCACTGCAACCTCCGCCTCTTGGGTTCGAGCAATTCTGTCTCAGCCTCCCAAGTAGCTGGGATTACAGGCATGCGCCACCACACCCAGGTAACTTTTGTATTTTTAGTAGAGACAGGGTTTCGCCATGTTGGCCAAGCTGGTCTTGAACTCCTGACCTCAGGTGATCCACCCACCTCGGCCTCCCAAAGTGCTGGGATGACAGTCTTGAGCCACCGTGCCCCGCCGGATGCAGTCTGAATGGGGACAGTCAGGGGAGCCTCACTGAGAGGATGACAGTGGGGCAAACGTCACATTTCCAGGAGTTCCCAGGAGAGGACAGGGGCCTGGGAATGAGGCCAGAGGGTTGGGGAGGAAGCTCATTGTGGAAGGCCTCTGAGGCTGCCGACACGATAACAGCTTTTAGCTGAGTAAAATATCACTTTTTGCTTTTAGATATCTGCCTGATGGACCCCTAGGTTTTGTGAACTGAAAGTATCTGAGACAGGTCTCGATTAATTTAGAAAGTTTATCTTGCCAAGGTTAGGGATGTCGCTGTGACAGCCTCGGGAGGTCTTGGGTACATGATGACATGTACCCCAAGTGGTCGGGGCACAGCTTGGTTTTATGCATTTTAGCTTGACTTTATACACTGATGAGACATCAATCAATATGCATAAGATGTACATGGGTTTGGTCCAGAAAGGTGGGACAATGCGAAGTAAAAGCTTCCAGGTCAGAAGTAGATGAGACATGAAAGGTTTCATTCTTTGGGGTCTCCGATCAGCCTTTGAATACATGTGAGATGAGATGGGTAGAGGAATAGTCACTGATGCCTTAGTCTGACTCAGTGAATCTGCGTTTTTACATAAACAACAGGGCCGAGGAAGCAACGAGGCATGCATTTGTCTCCAGTAAGCAGAGAGATGATTGTGAGTTCTGTCTGTCCTCCATCCTGCCCCTGTGAAGATACGCTATCAATTCCTGCGGCCTGGATGAAATTCAGCAGAACCGTTTTAAGGTAAAAATCTTCAGGCTCACAAGGAATTTCCTTGTGGGCAAATCGTGAGTGAGCTATGCAGCTTTTTTCTTTTCTCTGCAGCTATCTTATTTAGGAATAAAATGGGAGGCAGCTTTGTCTGATGCAGTCCCCAGCTTGACTTTTCTTTTTGACTCAGTGATTCTGAAGTGTCGAGATTTATTTTCCTTTCACAGTTTTTCTCGTTTTTTTGTTTGTTTAAAATCACGTTTGATAGTTGCATGGTTGTGGTGGTGGTGGTTGTCTCACGATTCATGAGTACTCACAAAAGCAAATTTTAATAAATAACAACGTTCCCCCCAGATGGACTTCTTTTCAACAGTTTTTTATTCACAGAGAGATTTCGATATACTGGTTAAAATCATACTGTATATGTAAGTCACTTGCTTTCATTTTTAGCATCTATCATGAGCATTTTTCATGTTATTTATTTCATGTTCATTCCATGTTTACCATAAACATTTTGTTAGCTAAAAACTCATAAAGGGACAATCATTGTGTCAAACTTTTGAGGTTACTGTGAGGATTAAGTGAAAAAATTATAAAAAGAGCTGAGTATGGTGTCAAATCTTAGTAGAGATACAATATAGTGCTTTGCTTTTTTCCATTTCTAAAAGTTTATTCAAAATTGTTTACTAACATCATGGTATGATGGAGATCTTGCTATAAGAAGAAATTTTATTTTATTATTATTTAGGATTAAAAATAATCCTAAAATTTAGGTGTTTTATTTTTCAGGATGGATTCCTTGCATACAGTTAGTAAGTCAAAGGTTATGGCTAGTTTAAAATGTTTTAAATAAAATATCAAATTGCTTCTCCAAGGCATAAAAGCTATTTTAAATACTACCCTCCTTGTGTTAGAATGCCAGTTTAATTCCCCCTCATTTTTTTTTCTAATTTGATATATTTTTTACTTCTTTCTATTTAGCATCTTTTACTTTTTATGCTGGTTTCTTTTTTTTTTTTTTCTTGAGACGGAGTCTCACTCTGTAGCCCAGGCTGGAGTGCAGTGGTGCGATCTCAGCTCACTACAACCTCTGCCTCCCGGGTTCAAGCCATTCTCCTGCCTCAGCCTCCCAAGTAGCTGGGATTACAGGCGCCGGCCACCACACCCGCTAATTTTTGTATTTTTAGTAGAGACCGGGTTTCACGGTGTTGGCCAGGTTGTTCTCAAACTCTTGAGCTCAAATGATCTGTCTGCTTCGGCCTCCCAAAGTGCTGCGATTACAGGCGTGAGCCACCACGCATGGCCCACTTTTTACATTTCTAATGAGAAATAATGACAAAAATCTTCAAGAGCATGCTTAACCCACAGAGGCTACCTCCAAAGTCCCTGAGTTCCACGTTACTGAGTGCTCCTGTTTCTCTTGTGTACTCCACAGGCCCATGCCTGTTGCTCCTTTGTCTTGCTGTAGTTTTGTGTTCTTTTTACTGGATATGGTCAAATGTATAAAGATGAAAGATATTGGCCCTCTAGTTGTTGTTTGGATGACTCTTCAATCTTGAGGCCAAATTAGTTTTCACTTTTACCCTGAATTGCTAACATGCAAAAGTGGCCTTCCTGCCCCACCCATGAAGGAAAGGGCAGAGAAAGTGACAATCCGGGTGGCCCTCCCTCTCCCTGCATCCAGGGAAGAGCATCCCTGCTTTCCAGTCACTCCAGCTGTAAGGAAAGGGCAGAAGTCAGGGGTGGATGCCAGGCCACAGGGACTAGCTCTCAGGGCGTGTGGGGACTGAGTGAGTGGGAGAAGCAGATCACACTGACTCCACGAGATTCAGCAGGAGGAAACAGAATTGGCCTCCGGAAACGTGTCTCACGTCCCCCTGTGGCCTGAATGTATGTCTCCCCAGCACTCACACGTTAAATTCCTTACGTGCAAAGGGATGATATTTGGAAGTGTCTTTGGGGAGTGTCTGGGTCATGAGGGTGGAGCCCTCGTGAAGAGGCTTGAGCGAGACCTCTTGTCCCTTCCAGCATGTGAGGACGCAGCAAGAAGGCACGGTCTATGAACCAGAAAGCAGGCCCTCAGTAGATACGAAATCGGCTGACACCTTGATCTTGGACGTCCCAGCATTCGGAGCTATGGGAAATAAGCTTCCGTTGTGTATAAACCACCAAGTCTACGGCATTTTGTATAGCAGCCTGAACAGACTAAAATGCAGCCCACCCCAGGTTCCTCTCTCATCAGCCTGTTACACAATCTGCATGAGAGGTGAGGGTCCTCAAAGCAGTTGCCTGAGAAAACACTATGTGATTAGACTGTTTAAAGAGCAAATTACACATCCACACTCACACATTGCACCCTACATTTACAACCTCTCACTCTCAAACACATACGCATTCCAGACACCACACACACACACACATACAAACATATATACACACATACACATTCCTCAAATTTTATCTGTGTGAAGGGAAAATAAGTCTTGGGGCCCTTAAATCACTGAGCTAAAAGGGAAAGTCAAGCTGGGAACTGCTTTGGGCAAACTGTCTCCCATTCTATTCAGTCATCTCTCTGCTTACCCAGATAGATACATATCCGACTGCCTCTTTTGGAAAGGCTGATCAGAAACTCAAAAGAATGCAACCACTCATCTTTCACCTATCTGTGACCTGGAAGCCCCTTCCCTGCTCGGAGTTTTCCTGCCTTTGCTCAAGTCCCACCTTTCCAGACCGAACCAATGTACTTCTTACGTGTATTGACTGATGTCTCATGTCTCCCTAAAATGTGTAAAACTAAGCTGTGCCCCAGCCACCTTGGGCACATGTTATCAGGACTGCCTGAGGCTGTGTCACCGGCCCATCCTCAACCTTGGCAAAATCAACTTTCTAAATTAACTGAGACCTGTCTCAAATTTGAGGGGTTCACATTTGTATGCATATTTTATGTGTATACTCAGGAGGAAAAAAAAGAAGTAATTAATGGTATTAAGCCCATAGAAAGGGATCCCTGAATATAAACCAACATGTTTCTTCATATGGCACTGTGGCTATTTGATTATTTTTTGCCTCTCTACTTTAAATATATAAAAGTATTTACACTTATCTACTAAAATCTGTTTCAGATAATTTTACTTCCATTATTTCTATGTTTAAAAAGTATTGACACTTTCAAAGGTTTGATACAGATTCACTCACATTTTATCTGTCTATAATTTTATTTTTTATCACTTTACTGCAATACATCCAATTTTTTTTGATGATGATGTTAAGGAAAACCCTATGCACTGTCCCCACAAAACTATTTTATTGGTATTTTCATTGGAAATTCATTTGTTTGGTTAGAGCTAACATCTTCACGGTGTCTCTTTGTTATGCACTGACTTGTGTCCCCACCAATATGTTGAAGTCCTAACTCCCAATGTGATCGTATTTGGAGAGAAAGTCTGTCAGGCTTTCAGGGAGGTTATTAAAGTTAAATGATGTCATGAGGGTGGGGTCCTTATCCAACTGCAATAGCATCGTTATAAGAAGAGGAAGAGATACCAGAGAGCTCACTCTCATCCCTTGTATGGAGAAGAGAGCCAGGTGTGGAAACAGCAAGAAGGCAGCTGTCTGCAAGCCAGGAGGAGAGCCCTTACCAGAACCCAAATCTGGCAGTGCTGGATCTTTGATTTCCCAGCCTCCAGAACTCTGAAAAAATTGTTTCTGTTGTTTAAGCCACCCTGTCTTAGACCATTGATTCTTCTTTGACAGAATATCACAGACTGGGTAGCTTATAAATGACAGTAATTTATTTCTCATAGTCTGAAGGCTGGGAGGTTGAAGATCAAGGTGCCGGCAGATTTAACTTCTAGCGAGAGCCTCCTTCCTCACAGATGGTGCCTTCTCCCTGTTCCTCATATGGTGGGAAGGGCAAGGTAGCTCTCTGGAGTCTCTTGCATAAGGGAATTAGTCCCCTTCATGTGGGATCCACCCTCATGACTTAATCACATCCCAAAGGCTCCTCTTTCAAACATCAGCAGCTTGGGGGTGAGAATTTTAACATATGAATTTGGGAAAGCAACAAACACTCAGACCATAGCATCCCCAGTTTGTGATATTTTGTTATAGCCACCAGAGCAAACTAACAAACATTCTTTAGTCTCAGAGCAAACTAATAAACTTCTTCCCATTCAGGAATGTGGTCCGGTTCTCCATTGATTTAGGTTTTCTTTTATATATCAAAAAAAAAATGTGTTTCAATCTATTTTAACTAAGTTCTAACCATTTCTCACCAGAATTATTTCTAGAAATGGTTGTTTTGTTTTTATCACTGTATATATAAAATCTTTTTTATCAGGGTATTTTCTAACAAATTGCTGATAAATAGAAAACCTGCTTTTTTTGTATACCTTAAATATGGTCACTTTATTGAACTTATGTGTGATAAATTAATTATTACATAATTAAATTAATTTATATAATTTATTAATGCAAAAGCTAAAGGGGAATTGAAAAAAAATAAATCCAGAAATAATGTTAAAGCTCATTGCTCTTTAAGGGTCAGTGTAGTTAGAATTGGGCCTCAGATCTTCATAATCAGTTCAAAGTGACTGCAACTAGTTGCTACAGTTATTAATTCTTTCTACTTCTAAAGTCTCTCCTGCTACTAAAAGCAATTTCTCTCATACAGTTCATAAAGAGGATGCAGATTCCTCACAACAGAGATGATTGTGTTTTTTAATGAGCCGTCACTTAAACATGTTGACTTTTTCAAATAAAAGGACTACAGTCTTTGTTTACAAAGTTTCTAGTCATAAAGGAAGAGTAGGGAAACCCATCTTAACCCATGGTAGACAAAAATATTACATAGTTTTCCTGCAACAACAGGTTTTTCTGCACCGTGGGCTCACAAATATTTAACTTACTCAGACCATAGAGAGGGAAATTTGTAAAAATTTCAACAAATTTATGTAACAGATCAACTCATCCTTATTTTATTTGCTTTCTTCTGTGATGATACAGCTGATGAACATTCTACCAAATTCCAAAATGCACATCCATGCTCCTTCATTTTCCCAAAATGGAAAGTGCAATCCTAAATATATTGTGCTGATGGACTGGAATCACTCAGCAGTCTTCCTCTTTACAAAGTCACTATTTCATCATGGGAAACGTTTCCATGGAAACCAGGAAGCATATCAGTACAGTGGTCTTACTACAGAGACTTCTCTAGATTTGCATCAGTTGTGGCTCCTAAAAGTGGACACACATCCCCTCCTGAAAGAATGCAAGAGCTAACAGATAAGAATACACAGAAAGATCTATTCTACGTCATGGTGACTGTAGTTAATAACAATATATTTTATACTTAAAAACTGCTGAGAGAATAAATTTTAAGTTGTCTCGTCACCAAAAAATGGCAAGTATGTGAGATTATGCTTATGTTAATTAGCTTGATTTATCCATTCCTTGGTATACGTATATATCAAAACATGTTATACATTATAAATATATGTAATTTTTGTCAATTTTTAAAAAGAATATACACAGCAATACAGGAGACAATAGGGAAACATGCATAACCCACTTTATACTTCATTAAATTTACTCATCTGCTTCTAACATTCACCCTCTAAAACCTAATTAATTGGCACTTTATTTATAATTCCCTGTTAAAGACATACTGTTGGTTTTGCTTCTTCTCTCTACTTGTAATAGCAAACACAGTACCCACAATTTTTAAAGTAATTAATATTACAACCCATCATTATTTTAAAAACCCATTGAAACAGAAGAATGGATAAACAAAACATAGTATATCCATATAATGGAGTATAAGTCAGCCATAAAAAGGAGGAAAGTTCTGATACATGCTACAATATGGACGAACCTTTAAAACATTATTCTAAATAAAATAAGCTGGACACAAAAGGATAAATGTTGTATGATTTCACTTCTATAAGGTAACTCGAGTAGTTAAACTCATAGAAACAAAAGTATAATAGTGGTTACCAGGTGCTTGGGGAAAAAGAGAATGAGGAGATATAATGCATATAGAGTTTAATGGATATAGAGTTTCAGCTTGGATGATGAACATGTTCTGGAAGTGGATAATGGCAATTGTTGCAACACTGCAAATGTATTTAATGACACTACATTACACACCTAAAAATGGCTAAAATGGTAAGTTTTATGTTACATACATTTTATCACAGGAAAACAAATAGAATTTAAAATACAAACACATGGCAACATACAGAGAGTCTCCTACCCTGAGCCCTTTGGCCATAATAACACCATTAAATACGGTTTTAGCCATATTCCTCTAGCTAGACCATAAGATTTTTATTTTTTCTTTTTTGAGATGGAGCCCCACTCTGTTACCCAGGCTGCAGTGCAGTCACACAATCTCAGCTCACTGCAACCTCCGCCTCCTGAGTTCAAGCAATTCTCTTGCCTCAGCTTCCCGAGTAGCTGGGATTACAAGCATGCACCATGACACCCAGTTAGTTTTCATATTTTTAGCAGAGATGGAGTTTCACCATGTTGTCCAGGCTGATTTCGAACTCCTGACCCCAGGTCATACACCCTCCTTAGCCTCCCAAAGTGCTGGGATTAAAGGTATGAGTGACTGCACCTAAAATATTTTGAGCAACCTTATGAATAATAATCTTTAGATGTTCTCAAACCACCACCAAGAAGCTTGTACCAGTTTACTTCTCAATGGATAGTGTTCATTTCTTCACACAATTATTGACATTCAGTTCCCACAATCTTTTAAATCTTTACCTATAAAACTTCAGTTTTATTTCCATTTCTTTGGTTATCAGTTGAATTTGAAGACCTTTTCATACATTGTTGGCCACAGCAGACCAAGTATCTCTGCCTACACTGTTTCTGCTTTTCTGTGTGTCACCTATCACCTCATCTAGTCGCCCATCACTACAAGCTCACCTTGACCACCTCATCAGCAGGGGAGAGGCTTAATCCTTATCTTACAAGCCTTTCTTCTTACACACTCCTTCCTGACACTGCTCTTCCATGTTTTTATTTGTTTGTTTGAGACAATCTCACTCTGTCACCCAGGAGTGCAGTGGCATGATCTCGGCTTACTGCAATCTCCACCTCCAGGGTTCAAGAGATTCTTGTGCATTAGCCTCCTGAGTAGCTGGGATCACAGGCATGTGCCACCACACCCAACTAATTTTTGTATTTTTAGCAGTGACAGAGTTTCTCCATGTTGGACAGACTGGTCTCAAACTCCTGATTTCAAGTGATCCCAAAGTGCTGGGATTACACGTGTGAGCCACTGAGCCCAACCTATTTTTATCTTCTGCTCTTCTTTCTTCGGTGCTCCTCATCTCCTTTGAGGGTTCTTCTTTCCTAATCATCAGTATTCCTTTGGGGTCTGTCCTGGGCTAACTCTTCTTTTCACCACACATACTCTTTTCAGGCAAGCTTTTCCTTCTCACATAGCTTCAAAAGTGGACTGTATGTCAAAGGCATAAATGTAAAGCTTTGGCCCAAATCTTCCTCTTGAGCAGAAGTCTTACATATCAACCACCACATGGGAGCCACATAGCATGCCTCACCTGCGGTACACTCATCACTGAATTTAAGAACTGCTTTGACCTCATGTTCCACAAACCTGCCAAAGCAGATGTTCACCATCTCATTGAATAGAAACATCTTCCTCTCTGTTGTTCAGGCAAGGAACCCAGGGATCGTCTGTGATTCCTTTATCCTTTTTACCAGCTCTTTTTCTACCTCAGGCCAGTCACCTCTGGCATGTTTCATGAATCTGGACACTGTTTTGCTTTCCCACAAACACATCCCTGCTCCAGCCCACCTAATTTCTTGTGTGACCACAGGCATAGCTTCTTACTGGTGTCTCCCATTCCACTCTTCCAAATCCACGATCCACTCTCCTCACTGCAGCCAAAACAAACTATGAAACACAGGACGGATCATATCACACCTTTCAAAAGTTTCCCATTGTCCTTAGGATAAATGTCAAACTTCATCGTATACCTGAGAAGGTGTGGACTCTTCTCACACCTCTCCTGACTTGTCACATGTCACTCCTCCCACCTGGAGCCCTCATTATCCCTGGCCACACATACAATGGCATGCAACCACACCAAACATCTTTCAGCTCTACAAATAAACCATAAGAGGCCCTCTCTCATCCCTCAGCCTTTGCATATGCAATTGCCTTGGCTCAAAACACTTTTCCCCAACCCTCTTCACCCAGCTGCTTGCTCATCTTTCAGAGCTCCGTTGGTTGGCCATGAGCAAACCCTCAGCTTCTGTACTGGAGGGTAAATCTCAGATTCTCTCTTTCAAAGCAACCTCCCTTCCTGACAGAAGCCCTGTTGAAAAGAATCCCCTTGGAAATCACCTCAGACAAATAATCTTCATTTAGGTTCCACATCTGGTGGCTGAAATCCTCTAACTTTCACCCCCACCAGTGCCAATTCTATTTCTTCTCAAATGCCACTTTATTCTGCTGCCACAGAAGTTTCATCCATCTACTCAAGCAATATTTTTTATGCATAAGGTGCCAATCCTTTGTGTCCCCCACCTCTAGGTGACTCATGTCAAGGCTTTTTTAGTGGGCATCTCATAGCCTCCCTCATTAAGATGAAGAAAGTTAGAGTCCCAGCACTATCACATTTTCTAACAGAATTCTCTATCTTCTCCAAAAAAATCCTTCTTAGTCTTTTCAACCACCTCTGCAGGCTGGAGGCGAGTGAATTCCAAAAACACTACTTGGCCAATTCCTTCTCAAATGCTGCTAGGTGATGGAGGTGAATTTTGGCAAGTTGGAGGAACACAGAGGGGACCTCTGACTAAAAGGTACTAAGAAAAGAAGGGGGTGACATGTGGCATGTGGCTATTGAATTGGATGGTACCATTCTATATAAGAAGATGGGGGCCAGGCATGGTGGCTTACTCCTGTCATCCCAGCACTTTGGGAGGTCAAGGTGGGTGGATCACGAGGTCAGGAGTTCAAGACAAGCCTGACCAAGATGGTGAAACACCATCTCTACTAAAAATAGAGCCGGACATGGTGGTGGGTGCCTGTAATCCTAGCTACTCAGAGAGCTGAGGCAGGGAATTGCTTGAACCCCAGAGGCGGAGGTCACAGTGAGCTGAGATCGCACCACTGCACTACAGCCTGGGCAACAGAGCACAACTCCATCTCAAAAAAAAAAAAAAAAAGAAGATGAAAGCTTACTGTATGCTAGGTGTGCACACGGGGCCTTCTGGTAGACACTCTTCCATATGTTGTTTCATTTAATTCTAAATACAATCATACAAGATTGGTTATTTCCTCTATTTTTTACCTATAACTTAGTTAAAAATAATTTGCAATGTACACCCAACCACTAAAACTCACTTCACTTCTTATATCTTTGCAGTGAAACCTTCCATTGCCACTTCTTAAAAAACAGCAACTGGCAGGGCATGGTGGCTTATATCTGTAATTCAGCACTTTGGGAGGCCAAGGTGGGCAGATCACAAAGTCAGGCGTTCAAGAACAGCCTGATCAACATAGTGAAACTCTGTCTACACTAAAAATACAAAAATTAGGCTGGGTACAGTGGCTCATAACTGTAATCCCAGCACTTTGGGAAGCCGAGATAAGTGGATCACCTGAGGTCAGGAGTTCGAGACTGACCTGGCCAACACAGTGAAACCCCATCTCTACTAAAAATACAAAATTAGCCGGACGTGGTGGTATACACCTGTAGTCCCAGCTACTTGAGAGGCTGAGAGAGGAGAATTGCTTGAACCTGGGAGGCAGAGGTTGCAGTGAGCTGAGATCACACCACTGCACTCCAGCCTGGATGACAGAGCAAGACTCTGTCTCAAGATATGGTGGCATGCACCTGTAGTCCCAGCTACTTGGGAGGCTGAGGCAGGAGAATCACTTGAACCCGGGAGGCAGAGGTTGCAGTGAGCCAAGACTCCAGCCTGGGCAACAGAGTGAGACTCTGTCTCAAAACAAAAAAACCTGCAACCAATATCATTATTTAGTGCTTATTTTCTTTATGTCATTTTTCACCATCTAATATGCTATTTGTTTTATGCTTCTGTTTATTGTCCATTTGTGGAGGCAGAGAGCTTTGTCTCTTTTTGTTTATTGTTTATTGTTATCACTCTGCCTCCACTAGCTGGACAATAAACTCATTAGTGGAAGCAGAGATTTGTCTCTTTCTTTCTCTAAGGTGTCCCTGGACCCAGAATCCTAGGGATTCATAGATTTTTTATTTTATTTATTTTTTTTTATGAATGAACAAGCTATCTTTTAGATGTGGCAGATTCTGCTCCATGAAATGCCTTTCTGTTCTGCTGAGCCCTTGTATGGACTTACGAGTGAAGACAGCCAAAAGTTAACCTCAGAGGCTAAGAATGGGAAGAGCTGAACTGCTCTGTATATTCCAGGGAGAGGAATGTGGGAACCCTGGGGACAATGAAGGAGTAGAATGGAGGAAGGAAACCAGGGGCAGAATAAGGCTTGGAGATAACATGAGGATGGGAAGCCTGTGAAAACCCCCCAAAGGGAGTGGAGGATCCTATGACAGGTCTAACAATGTTCACTTTCAAGCTGTCTGTATTGCTTTGATATAAATACAGTATTTCCCAAATTTTCAATAAAGTCTACTTTACTCATAAACATCTAGTGTCAGAGGTATATGAATTATTCTCTCATTTATTTATTTTTATGGAGCTAAAGGAAGTGGTTGAGTTTAAGGCGTCCATCATCCATGTGTAAAACAGAACAAGGCAACTGAGAAACTGAACAAATTTGATGGAAGCAGGCATCTAAAACAGAGTGACCATGAGACTCTAAGCCAGTCATGCCACTAATACTCACATTTATACTCCAGGAATCTTCCCTTATCCACTGTCCCAAATTAAAGAGGCATTCAAAAAAATGGTGGTGAATTGATTTGAATTTCCACAGGGTATGAGTAGAAGTCTGAGTCGGTCTTACTTTGATCTCGAGAACCAGAAGTCCCAACATGGAAGACATACATATAAGGAACTTCTGTCTGAGCAACAGTAAGTAATTTTCCTTTGGCTATACTATGGCTAAGCATCAAAACCAGTCTTGAAAACTAGGTCTGGGCCAGGAGCGGTGGCTCACATCTGTAATCCCAGCACTTTGGGAGGCCGAGCGGGCAGATCACTTGAGATCAGGAGTTCGAGACCAGCCTGACCAACATGGTGAAACCCTTTCTACCAAAAATACAAAAACTAGCTGGGTGTGGTGGTGCACGCCTGTAATCCTAGCTACTTGGGAGGCCAAGTCAGGAGAATGGTTTGAACCCAGGAGGCAAAGGTTGCTGTGAGCTGAGATCACACCATTGCATTCCAGCCAGGACAACAGAGCGAGATTCCATCTCAAAAAAAAAAAACAAAACAAAACAAACAAACTAGGTCTGTCTTCACTGTAGGTTTATGCTTTCCATTCCTCCCTGCAGTCCCTGTATTTTCTGAAAGGGCTTGGATTTGTGCCTGATCATTGCCTAAATTTGTGCAATCACTTTAGTCCTTAAGTGCATACTTCACACTGACCCTATTTTAAGTATGCTGGCAACTGTCTGCTCTCCCAGACTCTCGTGAACACAAGATCAGGCTAGTAAGTGCTTATACTAGCAAAATTCTCCTACCTTATCTTAGCAGCTACGTGCTCTACTCCTCATTCCTGTGTCAAACTCCATCCTTCATTCCACATTAAGCTTCCCTCCCAGATGTTACTGTTTAGCTGAAACGGAGCTGTCTGAGTAGATACCCAAAGTTCCCAGAATGCTATGGAACACTTCTTGGCACATCAGATTTTCCATGGAACCCTGAAACAGACCCCTCAAATATAAGATGCTCAGAATCGTAGATGAGGTCTTCTAAAACCAGAGTAAAAGCTCAAATGAGATGAAAACACAGTGTTTAAAAAAAGAGTTCTTCAGAAAAGCTTATTCTTACGGTTTTAATGGTCGTCCTGTGCCCAGCAGCTAAGGCTATCATTTAAATCAAAGCGAGGGAAATGTAAGCATGATTATTTCACATGAGATTAACAGTTCAAAGCAGAAATACTGTCAGTTTCTGAGGTGGACCAAAGAGGTATTACATTAGAAAGCTTAAGTTGGAATGGGTATTTTCATATAGTGTGCTGGGTATTACTAACAGGATCTACTGGCAAGAGATTAATATCACATGGGAAACCTGCATATCAAGATGGTTTCTGGAAAATTATTTAGGTCCAGTATCCTGAAAGAAGGAAATTAACTGTTTAGGAAACAGCTGGCTTTCGGGACAGTGATTAGGTAGAGAAGGAAAACAGTGTCTGCTTCAAAAGATGGCTGTTTTAAAATGAAAAGGTAATGTGCTGTCCTCAATTTTTAAAATCTTTTCCATGATCTTTGCATTTGTACTTTAAGAATGTGGATCATAGAGATGAGGAAGAGGAAAAAGAAGTGTTTTGAGGAAGAGGAAAAAGAAGTGTTTGCAGTTAAACACAAGGGCAGCCTTGGCTTTTAAACCTGAACCTATGCTCCCACTAGTAGTGAGTCAGCAGATGAGTGGGCAAGTTCATGGCTTTCATGGGAGTCTCTCTTCTGGGATACCTTTCTCTTTCCCTGCAAGCTTTTCAAAGCCCCCACATAATCCTGCTTCCACATAATTCTACATTCTTCCCTTCACCTTCTACACTTTAGCCCTGGAACATAATCTTCCTTCAACCTCTTCGCTCCTTTCATCCCTGCAGAGATGGAGTGTGATGGCTGATTGATAAATCTGAAAAGAATAACTGGTTGTCTCCTGCCCTGCACAGCCATTCTTCCTCTTGGGATGTGTCTGTCTCCAAATAGCACCACTTGCACTCTATGCCTCACACCACCATGCTGATTAGTGGAGTATAAGTGGTGCCATGCTGCCCAGAGGAAAATCTCCCTTCACGGAGACTACAGTTGGAAAAGTAAGTTACTTCCCTCTGACAATAAACAACCTGATAAAGTCAACTTGCCTCATTCTGGGGTTTGCACTAGGCTCTCATGCTAAGCTACTCCTTTATCAGCAACCGAGGTTTTGTTTGGGTTTCCCATCTACCATTCCTTTATTTTAGCTCTCACATTCTTCATAGCTCAGGTAAGGAATATGCAATGTACCTTTGGAAACCCAACAACTGGCAGGGCAGCATTATACAGAGACACTGAAAAATCAAAACCAGAAGGGCAGAGTTTGGGTAGTAACAGATACATGTGATTGGGAGTAATAGACACTTGTGAACCATGAGGTGTGGTAGAGGCCGGGACATTTTACCTTCGGTTGTGTGTGGACGCTTGTATTAGGCCAGGTGGGTTTTTACAGTAGTGACGTTGGTCTGGGTAAGAGGTTCTAAAGCAGGCTGTGAGCATGTTGAATCTAGAGGGTCACTGTGGCTTATGGTGTCTCTCCTTAGAGAATGACTTTCTGTGAAGCCCCAGCAGGTCTCCTGAGGCCTTTGGAGAGGCTGATGGGCATCTTAAGTGAAAGGCGCAAGGACCTCAGAAGAGAAATGGGGTGCTTCTCACAAGGATGGTGCAATTCCTTCTGGGACTCAGGAGTTTAACTGGGTCAATGCCAAGAGTCTAAATGGCTCAGCGTTAATAACGAGACACTCACAAGATTATCATAGCATTTGCACCACCTGTTTTGAAATCAAGCCAGTCCCCAGCCATGCAAGCAGTTATCCAAGAAAAGTCATGTTCTTAGAACACAGTACCTGGCATGCCCAAAGGCTATGAAAGATACTCAGTGGTATCTGAGGCAAGGAGAATTGATGGAGAAAATCCTCACATTAGCTTCCCCCTGATGCCTGTCAGTCAACACTGACACTTTCTGGAATGCACTATCCATGATCTTTTTTTTGTTTTTTGAGGGAGTCTTGCTCTGTCGCCCAGGCTAAAGTGCAGTGGCGTGATCTCAGCTCACTGCAACCGCCACCTCCCAGGTTTAAGCAATTCTCCTGCCTCAGCCTCCCAAGTAGCTGGGATTACAAGTGCCCGCCACCGCATCCAGCTAATTTTTGTATTTTAGTAGAGGTGGGGTTTCAGCATCTTAAGCAAGCCGGTTTGAACTCCTGACCTCATGATCTCCCCGCCTTGGCCCCCTAAAGTGCTGGGATTACAGGCATGAGCCACTGTGCCCGGCCACTGTGCCTGGCCACTACTCATGATCTTAAACTCAACTGGCAGAAATTCCCTCCACACTCCCCATGGACTGCAAGAGGTCCTAGAAAGTGGGTGCAGCATGGCATAAAGTAAATGTGGGCAGCAGCCTGTGGGTCCCTCTCCATCAACAGCAACACGGCAGTTTCACAGGGAAAAGCTCAGCACCAACAAGTGCTTGGCGGAGTAAACGGCCTCAAGATGCCACTGCTGCAATTTCCAGGGGGAAAGGAAACTTCACAGGCCTTTTAGGTATAGCTGGGAAAAATAATAGGTACTGATTTTCACCTATTTTCAAGGCAGCAGGGTTCCAGTGTACTACAGAGTGCTAGTAAGGTTTTAGCTTCTAACCATTAACACCAGGCCAGCGTGCCCCTTGGTGTATCAGCCACCCCAAATTCCATTCTGCATTCAGGCACAAGGAGGGAACCATGAAGGGACCTTGGATCCATGTGATTCATCTATAGTTGATTCTGGATTGCTTAAATCTATGTAAAGATAGATTTAAGATGCATCCTCCATCCCTAGAGGGTAACTTTCTTAGGCCTAAATATCCTGAATAGCCTGAAAATGCCTGTACACAGGGATGTGGGCTCAGAGCCCCTAGAGGGAGCCCTCACTCAACAGTCCCAAGTGCCAGAAATGCCTTGTTGGAAAGGGAAATGTAAATTAAGGTGTCATGAAATGGTGGTCTTTCCACCAGGAATGATCAGTGTTTATGGCCAAAATTAAGCCCTATTTGAGTGTCCTTCCAATAGAAATTAGGATCACAAGTTGTGAGTTACAGAACACTGAGCCATCTTTGGGGAGCTGAAACCAAGATTTTTTTTTTTTCCAGATACTACTGAGGTTCTACTATGGTCTTTGGCAGCAGTAGTTACTGAGCTTTGGGAGCAGTGTTGTATGGGATAACTGCTTTAGTACCTGGGAATTGGCTTGTTTCAAAACAACTGTGGTTGTGGGACCAAGGCTATGATAATTTTGTGATAACTCTTGTGACTTGTTGGAAATAGATGCTTGGTGCCGCAAAGAAAAATTAGTGAGATAAAGTGAGCACGTCAGAGACTCAGCCTTGAACCTAGTTCCTTCTGGAGCACTGCAGGAACAATCACCCCCTTAAAGACAATTCCAGCTACAACCTCTTAAAAAAGTCTCGACTGGACCTGGGCATCGAGAACTTCTCTGGTCAAGGCTGATTCAAATGAGAAATCTGACAGGATTGTTTTGGGATTTATTTTTCTTAAAGTTTTGTACTTTGAACTCAGGTGGACAAGATAATTTGATTTGCTTTAGTTCCTTTAGTCTTTAATGCCTTTAGCTTTTTTTAATTGAAAGAGACTTAATCTTTGAATTTTTCTCTCTAAAAGTTGAATAAAAGTTGCACTTCTATTCAGATTTGGATATCATTATGTTGCTAGCATTTTATTCCTGGACTTTCATGCATTTTCTTATGGGAATCTGTCGGGATTTAATCTCAATGCACAACCTCTGATATACCATATGAGACAATGAGGTAGGATACAATTAGGGATGGGAAAAATGTTCAGTCTTTGGTACAGAGTAGTCTTTGAATTCATTTACTAGTCTTTGAATTCATTTAGTTACTAGTACACTGCTGGATCCAGAGCTTTCTGAGACCAAATATTCACTGACAGCCCCAGGGAGTCACAGCTGCAAAGGCTGGTGTTGGGAAGTGTCTTGATAAAGGCCAGAGGTCTGCCTTCTGGAACCGCTGCTCTCCTGCTCCAGACCATCAGTCACAGCACTGGTTGAGCAGTGGCTAATGTTTGAAGAGAACTTTAAGCTGTCGAGCGTGAAAAGGAAACGCTCTTCCCTAAAACTTCCCTAGTTTAAATCTCCAGGGCAAGAAACACCCTCTGGCCTCTGTATCCCTTCACTCCCATTGGCCCTGGTGAAGTCGTCTCTGATTCTGGTGAGTAAATTTTGAGTCATTAAGCCTTCTTGGCTTGGCCCGCCCCTTGCTCATGGAATTTGCTCCCTGTATACATTTTTCTGCTCCTTTAAGAGCTCTGCCCCTTTTGGGGTGGGCCAAGGTGACCAGGTGGATGAATGAAGTCTGCCTAATTCCAGAATGCACTTCTAGCAGGTTCACTGGGCTAAACAGCTAGAAAGCCATGGTTCCAAGCTGGGTTCCATCAGCGATATGGACTTCACCTACTTTTTATTTCTCAAATGGTTCAAAACTCTGGCCAGGGCAAAGGTGCTATTTATTGGCCTTTCTCTAAAACCTCAACCCTTACAGTCTGACCTCAGACCTTCGATAAGTCAATATGGGTAGGGCAATATGCAAGATGCCGGGACATCTACTGAAGAACATGCAAGTAGGGGCTTCCTTCTTCTTCCTCTCACTGTGACACAACCTCCTTCTGTTCCTTTAACACATCAGGCTTATTTGTGCCAAGCGGCCTCCTCACCCCAGAAACTATCCTTCTCCCAATTCAGACTAAAATCTTTCAAAGCTTGGTGAAATCCGTTTCTCACCCTGTCTCCTCTGAACTCTTGTAGCCACCACACTACCTCACACACTGAGCACTTTCTTACAAGTTATCTTGATTCCACTGTTGTCTAGTCAGGGTTTCTCAATGTCAGCCTGATCAATATCCTGGGCAGGCAAATCTTTGTTGTGAGGACTGTCCTGGCCTCTGCCCCTAGAAGCCATATCCTATATCCTGCCTCCATGGTTTGTGTCTCTGGGAATTGCCAAGTGTCCCCTAGGCAGCAAAACCACTCCCAGTTGAGAATCACTATGACTAGACCAGAAGACTGTGCCCTGCATGACCTATACCACTGAGTAGCTGCCCAAAGCTTGGTCAGAAAGGCCTGGTTGGAAATAGAATAGAATACAAAGAGCTACTCAGCAGATAAGTTTTTACAAATTAATGACTGATAGAGATAATACCCCTTAAGGGCCCCTATACTTTATCCAAGACTAAAATTAAGTAAAATCAGAAGCAAAGCTAAAATCTGTGCTTCCTAAAACACCTAAATGCTGGAAATTTTTTCTTCAGGCATGATTATCAACTAAAGAAAGATTATCTTCTACAAATTCAGACATACTAATTACCAATCAAAACACTAAATTGAGTAAATCCACGAAGTGAGAAAATGAAAATGTAATGTAGTACAACTCTATTCAATTAGAAGCAATTTTACAGAATTTTATTTAACTGTCAATTTATCACCAACATCTAACACTTTATAGTTTAGGTACATTTGGGTAAGAACATTAGGAAGAAAATGTAAATTAAATACTATGAAAGAATGCTTTTAATGAAACATGGTCTCAGTAGAATATGGACATAAAAGTTTAGTGGTTTTATTGCATTGTTAGAAAATATTACGAAAGATACAAAAAAAATCAATGTTATTATTTCTGCTTCTTTTACAATCAGTATGCCATCTTTTACCATTATGGCTTTAAATTTTCATTCTACCCAACAAGTTTCAAAGAATAGTTTATTGCATGCCTTAATAAAACATTTAAAATATTTACAAATTCAAAATAGATGTTTTATAACTGCAAAAAGTTCACCTGAGAATTCACTGTAACATTGCCATTTTTTTTCCAAGTTGTTACTGTGGCTGAGTGTCCACATGCAACCTGTATCGTCTACTGGATCTAACATACTTAATTCCTTATTTAAAATTCATTAAGCAGTAAGCTATCGCAAACTGTTAAAAACTTTACAGATGGAGAACCAAGACTGCATCCACATTTGTTTTGAATATGACAATTTAACAAATTATTTGCTATAGTTCCAGAATTTGAATAAGAAAAAAATAAGGTAATGTTATTTTACCAAATTCAACATAACAGCTTTTAAAAAATCATCAAGCATTGAGAAGGCCAGTTCATAAAACAGTGAACAATGATAATGTGAATATGCAATATACAAACTGAAAACATTTCAAAATTCTGCATGAAGGAAAAAGTATACACTGTATACTCATTGTCCTATCACTTGTCTTCGGCAGCCTCAAAAAAAAATTGCCTTGAAACTTATTCTTAGAAAAAACTTCTTTAGAAGTTAATGTTAAAATAGGCATAAATGTGTAATGCTATGCAATATACAGAAAACTTCCCCACTTTATGGCCAAAAGACAAAGATACAATCTTTTTTGTCTGTCCATCTGCATTATAACTTGAAAATCATGTAGGTATGAGGTAGTGTAGTTACTTGTATTACATGCTGGCTATTTAAAGTAATGCTAAATTTTAAGAAATTACACGTGGCCAATAATTCTATGTAATTAATAGAAACCCTTAATGCTAAACTGTTTATAGGTAGAGAAAAATTTAAACCAAGTGCTTTACAAATTATATTTAGTATCTGGAGACAACTATGTTTTATCATAAAATAGTAAGTAACCTTTCAAAGCAAATACAGTAGCAATTAAAGCAAAAGATTATTTGACATTTGCACATACACAAACTAATACTACTAATAGCTGAGTGTACGCTGAGGTAGGAAATCAAGGGTTCCATTGGCTTAAGATTTTTACATGTTGTAAACCAGAAGTTCTTATTTTATATTGTGAAGTTGCAATTTAAAATTACAAGTATCAAAGAAATACCTATATGGGGAGATACATATGTACACACGTACACGTACGTACACACACACACACACACACACACACACACTCTCTCTCTCTCTCTCTCTCTCTCTCTCTCTCTCTCTCTCTCTCTCCCTCCCCCCCCACCCCCCGAAGTATGGGATGCATTATCAGAATTATTCTCCCTGACAAATTCTTGAGTGTATTTATAAAAGCTACTAGAAAATAACAAGTCCAACTAATTTTCTCTTAC